>JAVQJD010083170.1:0-28396 GCA_036023655.1 Nannoperca australis | reverse complement strand
CCCCCCCCCCCCCCCCCCCCCCCCCCCCCCCCCCCCCCCCCCCCCCCCCCCCCCCCCCCCCCCCCCCCCCCCCGCCAAGGGAAAGGGAAAGGAAAAGGAGAGGTTTCTTTAAATTAGCTGTCTTTGCTAGAAAGTTAAAACCACGCACGCAAAAGCGAGAGGTCTGAGGGAGGAGGGGTGGATAATAAAGACAAAACTAAAAGAGGAAATAGAAGCACATTGATAGTATAATCTGAAAGTTCTAAAAAGTAACAGCAACATTTTTTTTGTTTATGAGAATCAGCAGCAGGTAAGAGCCCCAAATCTCTCCTCACAAGATGTTGAGTTGTGTGAGTAAAAAGTGTGTGTGTGTGTGTGTGTGTGTGTGTAGACCCGCACACGTATGACTGTGCAAAGGAAAGGGGTTTTCAACAGTTGCATGCTCGCGCATCTTGGCTCCAAAATCTGGGGCACTCCCACTGATAGTTTCTATGGCGATGATAATTAGTCCCAGACCTCCATGTGTGAGTTAACACACACACACACACACACACACCGTCTCACACACTCCCTCCTATGTGTCTATTAAGGCCTCACACACAGGGGAGACAGGGTCTTACAGATCTGAAGAGGAAGTGGCGTGCGTGCGTGCGTGCGCAAAATCTTGTCCCTCTGTCTCAGTGTGCACACATCTGTACATGTGTTGAGACTTTGGGAGTCAATATTTCCCTGTGTCAGAACTCCATGTATTATCTTTTATTTACCTCAGCTTTTGGATGTCAACCAAAACAATCTTACCAGTTTCCAGGCCTCTGTGTCAACATATAAAGGTCGGCTCTGCAGTCAGCTCACGGAAGTGGTTGGACATTATTTACGTTAAGAGCAGGGTGCAGCTGGGTTGTAATCCACCAGGATCCATAGAAAGGCTGCAGTGACATTCACAAACAGACATTTAAATTTTCGACAGTGGTCAACTGGAGACTTGTGGACAGGAGATTAAGGATTATGTATGTCGTCATGCTGCATGCCTCAGTAAAGATGTGATGTATTTCCATGGGGGAATTTGTGCTAATTAATGTATTACTGTAAAGCGCAACCTGTTATCGTTGGGCTATGCGGTATTTTTTTTTTTTTTTGTAATTCATTCTCCCCAAATCCATGCTGGACACAGTTCATCTCGTTTCCATCCAAACCTCAATCTCAAGAGGAATCTCAACTTCCACTTTACAGTACGATGGGTCAAAAAGACAGATTGAACAGATTATTGCCCAGTGTTTTCTTTTGATGATTCACCAGTTCAAAATGACTGAATCACCATGTTTTTGAATTATCCGCGCTCATTCCCAGAAACGTAAGTCCATAGGGAGAGGAGTGTGTTGAACGATGTGTTTGCTCATACTGCAAGAGATAAGGGCTACCTGTAACACTACGTGGAATGTTTTAATCTCTTTATACTAATCCTCTGCTCTTACATGTTTCAGGTGCAAAACCTTAACAACATCATGGCCTTTCCTTTGGAAAATGTGCTGAAGTCAGAACTGCGGGACAGCAGACTTGTGAGTCTACACTTTGTAGAGATTCATTAAATGCTAATAAATCTGCTGGCTGAATACACATGATGATGGCATATCTGGTCTTTTATTACAATATGATATTATATCAAGGTATTGCCAAGCTCTACGGTGAATAACCCATGCTGAATTTTTTTGAATGTGGGCCTTTTTAAAGCCTTTGGACTTTACTACCAAAAAAATGTTGTCCGTCTATGTGGCAGACACAGCTGATCCTACTAAGATATTGGATAAGATGAGGCTGTTTATGCAGATTAATGCATAAGACCTAGCTATGTTCCAGTACTGAACCGATGTCTTGCCCAGCATTTGGCCTTTTGATTTGCCATGCCAGCAGACTAGTGAGTAATAACAGGCTAATGCTTTTGTAAGCTCCTGTCACTGCCCTGTCTTTGAAACAGCTGATTTGACACATGAACATTGCTTCACTATAACAGTGAAGGAAGGCAAACTGCTACTGATATCCTGCTCAGCCAGATAGCAGACTAGTTAGGTTGCTGTGAGTAATCACGTCTGTGCGAATGAACTGTCTGGGTCTAGCCAGATCTACGCACATAACAACCAAATATTGCGTCACCTGACTGTATGTGGACTATTAACCATGACATGTAAATTATGCTGTCTAACATCAACATATACAGCAACTCCCCAGTGATGAATGTAGTCTTCATTAAAACAGTTTTGTTTATTGCAGTATTTTTCACCAAAAGAGTTTAATTTGAATATATATGCACAAAGAAACATCATCATCACACTAACACTAACTTTTCTCTTCTCCTCTCTTCTCTTCTCGACAGGAGCTCAAGAAACACATGGAGAAGAGCTGGAAGGAGTTTGACATAAAAATGTAATTAACCATACTCTAACGCTTGGTGTGTTACCTCGCATTCAGCGCTTCACCTTTAAACCTTATTGCTTCAGGAAAGAAAAGACACTGAAGCCTGAGACAGACGCTACTGCCTAAGGAGAATCATGTCGCACATTTAAACTTCTTGCTAGTCTTTTACTAGGCCGCAGGAGTTGGTGTAACAGCAGAGGTTAACAGGATAATAATTCATTCCCCTTGGCCTTTCTCTATTCCATTGCTGTGAAATAAAAGCGAAGCATTGCACTTTGCAGCCATAATTTGATCTCATTCTGATGTTGGTTTAAAGTGTTTTATAATGTTGTAAGGAGAGTTCACCTCTCCCTTACTGTCTTTCATCCAACTTCCTCTCCCCTCTCTCTCTCTATGAGGAAGGTGAATGAGTTGGTGGAAAACTAAATCTCAGTGAATGTGGCAGAAACAATCAGCCCACTTAAAATGCTCAAAAAGTTACAATTACAGAAAGAGAGTGGACCAGACAAGAACATTGTGCACATATGTGACTAAGGATAACGCTCTTTCTTTCTTACTTGTGCTCTTTTTTTCTTTCCCTTCCCTCCCCCCATCAGAGTAAAGCTAGAGAAGGAGAAGAAGGAGAAGGCCAGGCAGCTGGGGCTGATCAGGACGGAGGGATCAGACGGAGGGGAGGACATGGAGAGAGAGAGAAGGACCTTCCAGCTGCAAATGTGTGAGGTGAGGGATTAGTGCCAGTAAAAATACCAAATCCAGACACCTTTCCTATACCTGAGGTGGGCTTGATTTAGTTCACATGGGTGGTCTGCCTTGTGGATTCCATATTCCATCCATGGTGAACTGGCTGGCCATGGTCGATCCCTTTTGTGTCTTTCCAGTAATTCCTACAATAGAAAACAATTTTTTTTTTAGAAAGTCAAACATGGGCTTAATTGTTTACGTCTTGCAGAGTTATGTACATTAGTGCAAGGTGCAGTTCAAAGGCAGATGAAAATGCTTTATGACCCCCACCTGAAAGCCAAACGGGGGGGGGGGGATTCTTTTGAAATGCACTGGCAGTGCTGTTACATGCAGGTGGTGTAGTCTCAGCTAAGTGTGTTAGTGCATATGTAGCTGTAGAAAACCCTGAGAAAAAAAAAGGCTCTAATACTGACTGAGACCAGCTGTTAAGACAAAGAAAATTTCCACTTGTTGCAAGCAGCTCCACCCCTCTGTCTGTCTGTCTGTCTGTTTGTGTCTTTCCCGCTGCATTCACACAGACGCTCCGAAAAACACACCAACTCCCACAAATATACACAGAACAGAAACACTTCACTGAGCCCATCTCTGCTTCAGCTACAGGGAGACGGATGGATTCAGATTTTGGTTTTATAGAGCAAAGAAAATGGAGTCATTCCTTCCACACAAAGCTATTAAAACCCTTATAGCTTGCCCTCAAAGCCTTTTTTCCCTACCCTTTTAATATGTGAATTTAAACTTAGGGCAGCAAGGAAATAATTCACAATAAAGCCTGCTCTATGTGTCTGTGATGTTCATATTTTTCTGAAGGAAGGATTTTCCAGTTTCAATCTGCAAGGTTCACTGACTGGCTGGAGTGCTGAAATAACGCACATGACCTCTGATACAATATGAAGCAGTGTCCTAGAAAGCAAAGAACCACACACTAAAAAACATGCTCAAAACAGGATGTTGAAGATGCGTAGTCTAGGATGAGCCTTAAATGATGGGAACTGAAAAATTGTGCCTATATGAGATCCTTGATTTTGATATTTAAGCTTCATGTTTTTGTGGATCCATCTGGCCTTTCCATGGAGAGCTGCCATTTCTGAAGCTGGTTTTAACTGTCTGTGTTTATGCTTTCAGTATCTTTTGAAGGTCGAGGAGCTCAAGGTGCGTCAGGGCCCTGATCTTCTCCAGAGCCTCATCAAATATTTCCAGGCCCAGCTCAGGTCAGTCTCAGCCGACATCATCTTTCTTTTTTCAGCATTGCTGCCATTTAGTTTAACAGGAAATAAGAACTAGAGAAAGACTGGCCTAAAAAGCATATGGATTTGATTTCTACCTCAGGGTTTCAGTAAAATTTTGCATAATAGTTGAGGTTCTTTGGTTTTCAGTTTCCTTTACAAGCTATTATTACCGTTGTTAACCATTTACTCATTTTAATCGTACCGAGTGTTTTATTTGGGAACAGAGTTGCTTATATAGCTTCAGCATGTGATGTTTTGGTTGGTGCGTACTAGGATGTTTGGACTGAAGTACCATCATGACTCAGCATTTGTTCTTTTTTTCTCTCTCAGTTTCTTTCAGGATGGACTGAAAGCTGCAGAGAATCTTGCTCCTTTTATTGAGAAGCTCGCTGCTTCTGTTCACACGGTAAATACGCAGAAGCTACTGCTGGTTTGTCTGTCTACCAGTCTTATATCGGCCAGTGTTTATCGGGGTGAATGTTAGTCATCTTGTGTGTGATTTCAGAAGAATATTTGTCATGGTCAACGATTAGGGTCTGTGCTAGCTGCTGTTGTCTTGGCCGACTCTAGCGGTTATCACAAAACTCACACACATGCACATACATATTGTGTCATGGGGGTATGATGAGATCAATGTGTATATGTATTCTCATATTCTTTCCACCTACACACACACACACAGACACACACACACTTATTTTCTTCCCTTGTCATCTGTTGTCACAACAATAAGTAAAACTGTGGCCAAGAAGACACTTACAGTAAAACTCTCACTGTAAATCACATTGTTGTTTAGTACCTTCTTTGGCACTTTTTGTCTGTTACTCTTTCACAACAACCAAAACATCAGTCTCTCCCCCCACCTCTGAATCCCCCCGTCCCCCATCCCCCCACAGTGGGCCCCGAGGCAGAGGCTGCCGTTGGAGTCTATTCCCAGAAATACTTCCCATTACATTTACATTTACATTTAGGCATTTAGCAGACGCTTTTATCCAAAGCGACTTCCAAATAAGAGCTTTACATAAAGTGCATCGAACCATGGACGAAAACAACAAGATGTCGTATCAAATAATATGAGTGCTGGTGATGAATCACTTCCCCCTATTTCCAAAAGATGAAACTGAAGGCATCCCACAATTTCATTCCTTCCCCGGTGCACACCTATTCCTCAAACCACTTTGACTGGTTTACAGTCTGCACAACGTTTGCCTTCTTGCCTTTTCTGGATAGAGCACTGGAAACAGGCTGTTAACTGTTATGCCCGGGAACGCTGTTTTCCAAGTTTTTCTGGTTCTGCATGCGCAGAGCAGACCGGCTCAGACATGCCAGACCTCTGCCTCAAGAAGGACATTTAGACTGAATCTGTCTTATAGTTCCAGTTATATTTCAGTTAAAATGACATGTTCTGCTGTTTTAACACAAAATGCACAACCTCCTAGGACAACACACCCCAGTGCTGCTGAGCTCTGTCCTGCATTATTTAGGCCGTTACACAAAGCTCTGCTGTGTTGTCATTCCACACCCAGTTCTTGGAACAAAGAAAAAAGAAAACATTGCGTATGATCAAATAAACTTGGGAGAATACAAAAACGAGATTTTTCAAATAAAAAAAAATATATATATATTGCTGCACTTTTATGAACTGACTTTTATGGTGTGTGTTGTAGGTGCGTCTGGACCAGGACGAGGAGGTAAAACAACTGATTCAGCTGAGGGAGTCTCTCAGATTACTTCTGCAAGTGGAAGGGAAAGAGGTAATTAAAGACGCCTTTAATAGCTAGTTGAGATCAGATTACAATCAAATTGTCATGATCTTCAGAGCTGCCCTGAAGCCTTTTGAAGTAAAGTCATAAATCTCTGTTTTTATTCCAGGAGTACCTGAACAGGAAGAACTCTGGCAACGGGTATAGCATCCACCAACCACAGGGCAACAAGAAGTATGGGACAGAAAAATCTGGCTTCCTGCTCAAGAAGAGTGATGGGTGTGTTAAAGCATTAGTTGCAGTGTCCAAATGTCAGGTTGTAACACAAGTATGATATTAGAATTGAAAATACATGAAACAGAAGAATACAAGATGTGAACAACAATCAACATGTGCTGCATTTCATATTTTTGTTGTTTTGTTACTGGAGATCTTCCCGGTTTACTCGAAATTCTACCTGTTTATACTTTAACAAATGTATAACGTTTTCAAAGTCATAAACACTGCATCACTAACACTGTCGAGGGCAGTAGTGATCAGAGCTAAGTGAAGAGTAAGCATAGAGAGAGAGAGAGAGAGAAGGGGGGGGGGGGGTTTGTCCACACCCCCTGGTCTTCATTATTGTGAGATGAAGATTCAAGCAGGGGCCCCTTCTGTGGAACATATTTACATACTAAGGCTAACTGAGCGGCCCAACTTTTGCTTCATCCACACACACACACACACACACAGAGACACACACAAACACACACAAACAGACACACACAGAGAGCTAAATTACAGTATGATAAGGAGAGGGGGTGTGGTTCAGTAGGGTAAACTTTCTTCAGGCCACTGACACAAAACAGAACACGTTTTTAGCCAGTTCACTTGATTCAATCAAGATAATGAAAACAGAAGTGAAGCACTGTGAACAGCGGCAGGCGGGGCCAGCTTGTGTGTAGATCACCATTACTCAATTCAAGAGTACATGCTAACACTGTTATCACTTAATGCACTGCAAAGAAATCATCCAGTTGAAACTTTTTTTGTTTTTAAAGTTGGAATTCTTTTTTTTTGTTGGCATTTTACCCTGCAGGATCAGGAAGGTGTGGCAGAAGAGGAAGTGTGGAGTGAAATTTGGCTGCCTGACCATTTCCCACAGTACGGTGAGGACACATGGGATAAGCTGTCCCCAAAACATCTGTCATTTGAAATCTGTCCAAAATATCCCATACATACTGACACAGGCATGTGTTTCTGTCATCAGATCAATCGACCGCCAGCCAAGTTGAACCTATTGACTTGTCAGGTGCGACCAAACCCAGACGACAGGAGGACCTTTGACCTGGTCACTCGTAGGTTGATTCCTTTTGACCCTTAACACTTCGATCTCCACATATCATCATTAAAGACTCTAAAGAGCCATCTGCAGTGCAGCTGTGTGGAAGCCTATTTGGTCCCCACATTAATAGAAATTAGGATCAGACACATTTTACTTTGGATGAATGCCAGAGAGTCCTTATGATTAATCGAAACTGTTGTGATTGGTGATTGTGTGTGTCATGCTTGTTTTCCGCCCATTTCTCATGCAACCTTTATTCTACTGTACCCTATTTTCTGCAATTTTCTGAAGATGCACTGAGAATATTGAACCACCCTTTCTCTGTCTCCATAGATAATCGGACATACCGTTTCCAGGCAGAAGACGAGCAGGAATGCATGATGTAAGTGTTGAAAGTACCGTGGGCTGCGTGTTTGTTTTTTTTTCACTTCCTATCACTTAGTATTTTCTCATTGTGTAAGCAAGTTGTTACACGTCAAGCGCCTCCATTTGGGATTAAGCATGCATGGGAAAGAAGCTGTGCATTGTTCATTTAGAAACAGCTAAGCTTAGAGAGATAAAGATTGTGTAGTAAAACGGAAGAGCATAAAATCTGATGATGTATTCAGTAAAGAAGAAGCAGGGTTGACAATGGACTAAAAGGGAGAGAAACTAAAGGAGGCAGAAAAAAAAGCTCTCCTCTAGGAACCCCCTGGCCCAGCTGGTGTAGGGTGGGACTTATCTTTCTAGCCACAGATACCAAGCAAGGGAACTTTGTTTTGCGATCTGTCCCCTACCCCTCCCTTGTGTGTGGGCCTCCAGGCTGATTCTTTGATGTGATGTACTTTGTGAGTTTAGGGACAGAGGGGAGATGGAAATGGTTTGTAGGGAAAAGTCCCAGAGCTTCAGAAATGAAAGATGTGAGGTTAAGTATAAGTCTGGGTGGTAGAGGACTCATGAAACCGAGAAAGTGAGAGTGATGATGACTTATCACTAGGCAGCTGGGCCAAAAACACGTGCAAAACACATGGTGGACTACTTTTGGTCTTCTGGGTAAAAGACTGAAATAATGAATCCTTTGGTTTCTCTTGGTGCCACAAACTCTGTGGCTTCCCATTCCCAGTGAGCTGGTATAAAATGTGGAAATTGGAGAACAAATAATGTTTGCCTCTTTTTTTTTAACTGTTTCCTGGCTGTGTGCATGTGTATCTGTACTTCAGTTGGGTGTCCGTGCTGCAGAACAGTAAGGAGGAGGCCTTGAACACTGCATTGGGGGGAGACCAGCTCCACCTCCAGGACAGCGGGCTCCAGGAACTTTCTCGAGCCATCATCGCCGAGCTTCGACACATGCCTGGCAACGATACCTGCGCTGACTGTGGCGCTCCAGGTCAGCCAGTTATTGTTGTGGATGGTCGTTGTAGAATAAAATGTGGAAATACGTTAGGAGATTTAAACAGAACAGTTTCATGTGTTTTATGACTCATAACCAACAATGTTTATCCGTTCAGGCTGTGTTTTTAGAAAGTCATATGTTTACAATACGGTGACTTTATTGCTCTGTGTATCTCAGATCCAACATGGCTGTCAACCAATTTGGGCATCCTGACCTGCATAGAGTGCTCTGGCATCCACAGAGAGCTGGGTGTCCACTATTCTAGGATCCAGTCACTCACTCTGGACTTACTGAGCACCTCTGAGCTTCTGGTACTAAATGCACACATGGAAACACACAAAAACACACACAGTTCCAGGGGATTTTGATTTGTCAGGATTTCCTAATTACAGACATTATGTAACCGTCTACCTTTCATTGAAATGCTTTTATGTCACATCTTTGTGGCTGCGTTGTGTGTCACTTCAGTTGGCTGTAAGTATTGGCAACACCAGATTCAATGACATCATGGAGGCGGGCCTTCCTAATGACTCCGTCAAACCAATGCCACAGAGTGACATGTGAGTCCCTGATTTCTTTTAAACTAACAATCCGACTGTTTAAAAGGAATAAACAACATTTTGGTGATATGTATTATGCTTACATATATTTTATTATTTCAATGTGTTTACTTAACAACCAGGAATGCCAGAAAGGAGTACATTGTGGCGAAGTACGCTGAGCGCCGGTATGTCCTGCGCAGAGAAGAAGCAGATCCTGGCCGGCTGTATGACACTGTGAGGAGTCGTGACGTCAATTCTCTCCTACAGCTGTACGCTGAGGGAGTGAACCTGGCCAAACCACTTACACTGCCTGATGGACAGGTGAAGATGATTTATACCCACAAGTGGATTTCCACACCTGCTTTTTGTCCTGAAATGTGTTTTTGTTTGGGTGGGAATGCCTGTAATAAACCCATATCATCCTGTAACAAATCTAAACTCCCAACATTCCCACAGATGTCATGCATTTAGGTTAAATGACAGCTACATCCTGACAAGGCCAGCTTGTGCAGTGTTTTAAAAAACTTTAGAACTGTGGTTGAAATGGCTAAAAATGGAATCAAGTCCTCCTTGTCTTAAAAAAGATCAAGCCATACAGTAATGTAGGAGGTGTGTGAATAGTTACAGTATGTGAAGTATGCGTTAATTGTTCTCTTGTGTGCATGCTTCATGTGGGTGGTTAGTCGGAGACCCTCCCATTTCTGGCCTCTAATCCAATCTTTCCCTCCTTTTTACTCCCCTCATCCTCTTATCTTGTTTCCCCCGCTTCTGCTGTCTCTCTTCAGCGCCTCATCTTCTCGTCTTTAATCACACTCTACTCTCCCTTCATACACTTCCTGCTCAGCATAAGCAGCGTGTGTAACTCTGCTGACTTCACTGTATGTGTGTGTGAGTGTGTGTGTGTATGTGTTTGTTTGTGTTCGTTGGCCCTCATTTGTTATTTCAGCTTTTAGGTCAGAGCTCACGTCTCTTGAGAACAAGTGAGACAAGCTCATTGAATTACGCAGGCGCGCCTCTGTCTTTCTTCTGCCCCGCCTTTTACAGTTTTCATAAACAGCTAATGCTTAAAGCTGTAGGCAAGTTGTTCCACAATCGACCTCTGACATAGGCTTCACTGATATTCTTGTAGCATGTTACATGCTATAAAATGCAGCCACTTTAGTCCACTGACTGACCGTGAAAGTTTTGTACAGATGGACAATCTCTTTTGAGGGTCAACAATTTGGCCTAATTTGTACTCTTTACTTTCTGTTCAAGGGGATCAGAGAGACTGCTCTCCATCTTGCTGTGCGTCTGGAGGAAAGAAGCTCTCTGGCGCTGGTGGATTTCCTCTGCCAGAACAGGTCAGACACTGACAAGTAGTCAAGTAGGATTTGTATCTCCTTCCTATGAAGAGGAGTAAGCTCTTGATCAGAATTAGCTCAGAAAGTTGATAACATTTTAACACCATCTGTCCATACTGTCTGTTCACCCTACAGCAACTGTCTGGAGAAGAGAACAGCAGAAGGAAACACAGCTCTTCACTACAGCGTCCTGCATCACAAACCTGAGTCTCTCAAGTTACTGCTCAAAGCAAAAGCAGCCCTACAGACAGGTACCTTGAACCCTACCCACTCTCTTTCACCCAGTGCAATCTGTAAATACTTGAACCATTTCTTCTTCTTCATCTCCTGTAGTCAACTCTGCAGGAGAGACGGCCCTTGATATTGCACGGAGGCTGCAGCGTGTGCAGTGTGTCGAGCTGGTGAGACCCCACTTTCTCTCTTTCAATTCAGTTTTAAAGTTTTTATTTATAAATTTAAAGAACACACACGCAGTCAGGAGGTAAGTTGAACTGAGGAATCGAGTTGCATTATTAAAATGCCCACCAGAAAGCCAACTCCAGAAACAAAACAAGGCAACTTCCACAACCTGAAATACTACCTTGAAATAACTCCCCGTGCAGCAAAGCTCGGCTAAGTGCTCTCTCCCAGGACAAGGAATCTTAACCTCATCAGGTCCCAGTGTGTATCATTTATAAACTAGTTTTATTTTCTTACCGGCCGTCTGCCCTGCTGAACCAGACCTGCCTTGTGTAATATCCTGTTTGATTGTGCACAACCTTGTTTTGTAGGCTCCTTATGTAGAGTGTGAATTTTGAAGTGCAGTTGTAATATTTACCCCGTTTCCCAGTTGGCTGAATTAACTTTTTAAGTTATTAATTAACTTAATAATTAACTCAATTTCTTTCCTAATTGTTTTCCATTTAGATTTTTTTAAACATCTGCTGAACCCTTGGTCAGACTGATATGACTAACCAGGACAGAGTTGTCCCTCCTTTTTATCAGCCTTAAAATATTGAACAGCTAATACAGAAACATTACATTGTTTGTACTGATTTGTGCAAACCAAGAAGCAGAACTACTCAGGCAATGGGGGAGGAGTGGAAATGAAGTTGGTTTGATAGTGCCAAGTACACAGTTCCTGCGTCATAGCTGATACCTAATATTATGTGTGTAATACTGGATATCTGTAATGCGGAGATGAGTGTATTCTGAGTGTTTGTGCTTCTGTGTGTGTGTGTGTTTTAGTTGGAGCTGGCGCAAAGCGGGAAGTTTAACTCTCAGATCCACGTGGAATTCGTGTGGGAGACACAGTCTCAAGAGTTTTATGACAGTGAGGATGAGCTGGATGAGAGGGTAAGGAACCAATCTCATTACTGACTTTTGTCTCTCTGCCAAAAAAGCCTTTACACAGGATATTTGCAATTTCCTCCAAATTTCCTAACGTGGAAAAGGCAATATAAAGAAACGAAACGGAGAAAGTTGAGGAGGAGCTAAGGTAACTAACATGGTGCTCCTTTGCGATTTCTTCCAGGTGAGCCCATTACCACACAAAAACCGCTCTCCTTTGTCCTCAAATGGAGGTGGTGGATCTCCCTTTGCCCGCTGGAGTGTGGGTAATGGTGCCAATGGTAATGCTGGAAGCAGGCCCTGTCAGACATATGAAAATGTAGACTTCCTATACAAAAATCCTCCAGCCAACAGCGCCCCCTCTGGAGCATCAGCGCCACCACCACTGCCTGCTAAATCCATCCAGAGAGGTAATCTGCTGTAGTGTGTAAGGCTGATCTGCATTAAAAAAAAGGAAACACTCCTCTGTCATCTTTTAAAACTTCATATTCATTCATGGAGAACAGCTTACTTAGCACTCAGTTGAAGGGGAGTTAAGTCATTATCCTTCTATCCAGTCACACTATTCATCTCACATTTTAAACAGCTGCGCTAGTCCCTGTGAAGCACCACCACCAAGTGATATATGACATAATAAGAGCCAGATCAAGTCATATTTTCCACTATAGCTGTTATGTGCAAGTTGACTAACTGCTGTAGGTGTAGGTGATAAAATGACACAGTAAAAGAAAAAAAAAGAAAATTGTGCAACGTTTTGCCGGTTGTTTTACTGAAGGGATTACTAAGGTTGCATTCAATTAAATTTGGTTTATGTTAATGTGCAACAACTATACCACTTCTATAGTGGTATAGTAATAGTGGTTTGTTTAAGCATGTTTCAATGATTGCATCAGTCAACATTTTCCATAATAATCTTGTTTATATGAAAGATACATTGTTTCTTGAGCCAGTGCATGGTGCCAGTTTAAATAACACATTTAAAGTTTCATTTTAGATCATGGCAAGACATTAATATCACATTTGTTTTTGACTTAATAAATATCTTCATTTCTTTAACCTAATTTTCTTCACCTCCACAGGTTGCTCTGACCCCCAGATTTCGGTCACAACAAAGGAGGGCAACCCCCTTCCACGACGCCGCTCTAACCCGGCCTCCCACTCCTCCAGTCCCCAGACACAGGCGAGGCAAAGGCCTCCTTCTCCCAACACTGACAACCAAGGCCAAGGGGTTAGACCACCTAGGTCTCCCCACGGACAGGGAGGTCTGCTCAGGGGGCAGAAGCAGACCTGGGAGGGCCAACCTGGTGCTAGTTCTGGGTCTCAAGGCAGTGTCACGCCAACATCTTCTCTGAACCACATAGGGCCTGTCAGGTGAGACAGCACTGCCACAATGTGTTAACACTTCTGTCAACATGATAATGTCAGGTGTAAAGAGGGCCACAGAAGGGAGGCAAGTTGATGCTATGTCTGGAAAAAAATGAAAAAAGAAATATCTCTAATTCCTAAGGACAATCTTTAATACTAAACAGATGATAATGATATTTTAGCTGTTCCCAGTTTTGATGTGACGTAACAGCTCGATCAGTGTTATTTCATGTGTACTTTTTTCCACCCTCCAGTTCAGAGAAGACCACGTCGTATCGTCGGACAGGCAGTGGAGGAGGCAGCCTGGGGAAGTGTGGTGTGCTGTCTCAAAGCTGTGTGGGCAGCCAGGAGGAGCTGTACTGCAGCTTAGTGGGGAATAGTCCGGGCCTCACAGCAGCTCCAGCTCCAGCTCCAACTCCAGCTCCAACTCCAGCTCCAGCTCCAGTTCCAGTTCCAGTTCCAGTTCCAGCTCCAGCTCCAGCTCCAGCTCCGTCATCCTCACCTACCTGTGCCCCGCGACCCCGAAAGAACGCAATGGTACAACCACATAGAAACCTCTGTCTATTGTATTTAGCCTATAGTTTAAATTCTTTATATCACATTGTTCAATTCCACAGGACTTTCTTCTTTGTCAATCAGAAAAGGTCACAGTCATACATTTTCTGGTGGCACACTGAGAAATGTATTGCATGTCTCCTCCAGGTTTCTGGCAGCAGGCCACATCAGAAGCGTGTCAAGGCTTTAGTGGACTGCAGAGCAGTCAGCACTGATCAGCTTGCCTTTTTCAAAGATGAGATCATTGTGGTCACGGCCGCTAATGACCCCCACTGGTGGGTAAGTGCAACTACAACGTCTTGATTCCAGTACAGTGCCTTGTTCATTCCCCTTCTGGGTAACAATGTGGAAGATTTAACATCAAGTGAAAGCTATAACATTTCATATGTTCACATCCTAAATATTACTCTTTAACAGGTTGGTCAAATAGAGGGGGACCCAGGCAGGAGTGGAACCTTTCCTGTCAACTATGTACACAAACTGACAGACTGAAGGGACACGGAAATATGAAAGTACTACGTGGTAACAGAGGAACTGAAGCATGGGATGTTTACTGGAAACCTATTGTGATTACAGAGTGGATTTTATCTACAGGAAAGGACAGCGGACCTAACTCAAACTAGAGGGTTTGAGCAAACTGAGAATATTTCCATATGACGGTCTACTAGCCAAGGAATACCTGAGGATATAAATGGCACTGTTTTGGGGATTTATACCGTTTAACATGTACTTATCCCAGAAACCAACAGGGGAACTGAAGGCTTTCACAGCCCCATAAAACCTCTCATTCCAAGGACAATATGTTTCCCTCTGTTGGTCTATCCTTGTTTTTTTAACTACATCATGTGTCTCTAGTTGTCTAAAACCACGAACCACTATTAATAGGTACGAGTGCATTCATGGTTTGGGTACAAACTGCTCTTATGTTCATTTAATCCTTAATGACACACTATATTGCAGATGTTTAAGTTGTCCATACTGATCTAGGATCTGTACCTAGAGGTAAATCTGACCTGCAGGGCAAAACCCTTTAAGGCACTTTAAACTCATTGAGAAGAAATCTTCCAAGGAGTTGGCATAGTTGTAAATGTGTACCTAGCCAGCTGCTGTATAGAGATGTAGCTACTTTTTGTTCTGAACGGAAACTGTCTAGTGCTTTTAAATCACAGTATACAGAGACTTGGATTTGAGGTTCAAACCTGCCCCGTGTGTGTTGCAGCCTGCCCTGGGACTGTAAATGGGGCTTTACGCCTGCCAGTCTGTCTCCAACAGAACGTCAGGCGCCTGGGCAGCCCAGGGAGAGATCTGAAACTTTAGCTCAGCCATCTTGGCTCTGGGCACAGATCACAGGCTGCAAGGAGAGTGGAGGATCCAGTTTCTTGGCTCCAGGCATCCGTCTCTGGAGAACCTGGAATAACGATGGTGTGTTATAAAAAAAAAAATAGAAGAAAAAAAGACTCTATGTTCTAACAGGAAATGGCACTTAGAGAGAGCTTGTTAGTAACAGCACCCCACTGCAGTAATTTGTTCAGTGAACACACATTTACTGTGGGCATGTGTATATTACACAAGATATACACAAGCAAACTTGCACTTATTGTACACACAGAGTAGCTTCTAGGACTTAGGAAGAAAGAAGAGTTGGGAGTGGGAAAGGAGTAACTGCTCCACTTTTTATATTAGTAACAAACACCCAAATGTAACACATTTCACAGTTATTACACACAATTTGTTGTACATACTTGTCACAATTCACTGGTGTACAGTATAAATCACCTGTTTTCTCATCTGTTATGCATGATAAAGGATTGTATCCGTACCGATACTGTTGCTTCATGTTGGTTGTTTGATGTCATGTGTCCTCTGTTCGGAAGAAGAAGGGAATTGACACGGTTGCACAATCAGTATTCAGAAAGGATCCCGTCTCACCAAACTGAAAACAAACAGTGATGAGTAAAGGCGGGCAGAAGGCAGGTGTTCACTTACTTTTAATCATTTCTGTGTTTAAACAAACCGACGAGGAGTCTGTTTGCTTGTCACTGTTTCTGCCGACATTGACTTGTTACAGTGTTGATGATTAATGAAACAAAGCCAGGCTTGTTATCAGATGATTGTGAAGCGGTGGATGACTGCTTTAGAGTACAACTGTAAGTAGGAAATTTGTCAAACGTAAACACTAGTAAATTCACTTATTTTAGTCAGTATATTTGTAACATACACCTGAAACATGTTTAAGTGCCATATACATTTTATAGTGTAAATAATGTGATGATATTCTGTATCTGGTGTGAGGAGAGTGGACAAATGTAACATATAAAACCTACTTCCTTGTGATGCGTATCATAAAGCTCATTGTGACAGAGGTTGAGTTGCCATGATTAATTACTGCACAGTAGGTTGGAAAAATACAAATGGGTGAATGTTGTTACTTTTTGAATGAAAATCCAATGAATCAAAATGTAGTACAGCTGGATTATACAAAATGTTGCGATGACTGTAATTCCATGTATATACTGGTTTCTGATTCCAGAAGTCCAATAATTCAAAATCCACAGACATCAATGGGGGTTATCATTTATGAGCTTTAAATTATATATAAACCATATATAGATGATTATTTAATTTGGCAACACATTTTTATTTGAATGCTGTGGCCCATTAAAATATCTGCCCAGCGTAATCCTTTCTTATGCTCACAAGAAACTAAAAAGTTACGTCTTTAAGTCTGGTCTGCAGTAAAAGAACCTTTTAAAGTATCTGTATGAGGTTCAATTCCAAAATGTGTAAGCGTGAGCAGGGCTTTTAAAAAAAGAGATCAAACAACCGTAGGTAAATAAAGCATAAATACAGTTTTTATGAGTTGAAATTGAATAAAATTGAACAGATGGAACCCATGTATATATTTTAACTGTTGCATTTCCACCTTCTCCTGCCATTTCTGGCATCCTTACAGCTTTTGTCCCTCCTTCTACCCTTCAGGCCTCCCTAAAGCTAAATCTCTCCCTCCATCTCTCTTGGCAGTTTTCCCTGCAGCTCTCCATCCTTCCTGCCTCATTTTGTCTCCATCCAGACGTTGCTTAACCCTGATCCTTTGTCCCAGAGCAAGGATGATGAAATTCCAACCTGTCACTTACATAACAGGCCACCTCACTAACAGCCAGGATAATAATGCCACGGCCTATTCTGCTCTGCCAGCTGAGTAGCCCATACACACACACTCACGCACACCTATTTCCCACCATTAGAACTGTGTAAGTGTATTCATGCATACAAATAGCACTTTCAGTCAATTGTTACTTCTAAAACATAGTCAATGTATTCATTTACTAATGCGCTCATCCATTTGATGTTTTACACATTATACACAAATATAATTTAATGTTATGTACACACTGAAATATAATTGTAAACCATGAAATGCAGAGTAAAGCCTGCACTAATCTCTGGATTTATATGGTTCTCTGGTGGAATAGAAGTGTGGCTTGGGTTCATCTTATTAGCATGTTTTGAATGTCAAGTTTGTATGTCTGAAAATAAAATATAATAGATGATGTTCTAACTTTCTAATACCCTACATATTCCGATTCGCCTGTCTAAATGCCATCTACATGGGTAATGCCTTTCATTAAGTGAGCAACAGCAAAAACATGAACTTAATGTAACATCACGAATCCTGGCTTGCAGTAATGAGCACTTGGAAGTGGATTATAGTTCCAGTAATTCTTCCCTTTCCACGTGAACACAGGGTTATCTAACCGTCCATTTAACCACATAAACAGCTGAGAAGAGGCTGTGATGGACAAGCAAATGACCAAATGACACTACATGACTGTATGTGCCTGATGTAGCCTTTTCTGTTTCTTTCTGGCCTGCAGCATCTTGTTACATGAAAGAGCAGTTTCTGCTGATCCGGTACGACACTACTGTGTTGCTGTGGGCTGCTGCAAGGTTACCCCGTTTACTTACTAAAGGATGTAATATTTAGAGATCACACCTGAAATACAAACAGAATTCCAAAAAGAGAATGTTGCCTGCATAGGATTTTCTCTCCAGTCTGAGACATGAAAATAAAAACACGTCTTCAACATTTTAGCCATTAATCTGTATATTTTAATAATTCAGCATATTTTACAAAATCTGATAATGCTTAAAATGAAATCTATATTTCAAAATTGACTAGTCTTGTACATTGTAGCTCTGTGCTCAAGTAAATGTGTGACAGTGTGAAGAAAATGAAATAAGTGGTAGCAAATTTAAGCATTAAACAATGCAGAATATTCATTCTTTCAGTGCGCAGCAGAAAGCAAAAGCCTTTTCAGAAGCAGTGCTAGTACATCAGAAAGGTTTGGAGACAACTAACTTACAATCCAGCTGGTTTTTAATTAAATTTGGAAAGTGGATTTTCTTTCCTGTGACCATGGTCTCATAACCATAAGTCTGTCAGAAATTATTAGAATTAAGGCTGTGTAATGGTTTATTTAACATTTGGATCTGAAAGCAAACTGACTCCAAACCTGCTGTTACTATATTAAGCATATAACATTTTCCAAGTAAAATAAAAATTTGTGTTCACAATAAAGTAGAATACACCGCTTTCAATCAACAAAAATATCATCACACTGTAAATAAACGTAATAAACACCTGATTTAAGTAAACCAAAGCTTCTGTGCTTATTCAACCAGAATATAAATACATACCGCATCCCACATCACATAAACAAACACAAAATATTAAAACATTCAAAGGATAAATAAACGGATCAGAAAAGTGTTTTTTGGACCTGTGCTTTGCCAGCAGTGTTGGGTAAGGGCGGTGAGACCTGCAACTGTAGTGAGTCAAAGTTTCCAGTTCTCCAAACATTTATTTGTTTGGGTTGAAATCTCTTGTATCAAAAGTCATTTGACCTTAAATGTCGAAGGATTTCTTGCCAACCACAGGTTCAAACAAGATAGAAGTGATTTATACTGTGTATTTTGTGTTGAGGGGAAAAAAACACTTCAGTAACAATTAACATTACATTCATTCTGCAAGTGGGCCCAGAGTTCTTTGGGAAACGTAGTCTTCTTTTTCATTCATAGAAAAACACAAAATATGCTGTCCCCCAACAGTGCATGAGTTCCTTTTTTTTTCTTCTTCTGCCCAGATAATGATGTTTCTGGATGAGGTCTTTGATGGTCATGAGTTCGCCTGTTTACCATCACCTTCATAGTCGTTATTATCTCTGCTGATGCACAAACACTGCATAAGGCATATGAAAAGCAATATATAGGCCAGCTGTATATTCAGTTATAACTCTAGATATATACATAGGACCATGAATACATGTTTAAGGCCTGCTAGACCCTTTAAATTATGCACAAGCATCCTGCTTACAACTGGCTTAGCTGAATATTGTTTGGTATAGATGTCCACTAAGGTGGAAAGCAGTACTTCCCTGGGCCACGTGGAATGCTTATATAGAGTTAATCAACATTCAATGATAAGGTCATCATGGCTTTCAGAAATCTGAAAGCTGAGAACATCAACAGTAACATGGAATCTGTAATATCGTCTTTGCTTAAAGGGATACTCCAGCGATTTAGTACTGCACTTTCATGAAGGAAAACAAAAGAATAGTCAGAACTGAAACAGCAGATATCCAGATTTCTTGTTCCTGTATGGGTCAAGCCCGTAATACAACCATCTTTTATTAGATTTTCCCCCCCATGTCAATAAACTGACCTTCATGTGTAAAATCGATGGTGTGCCCCTTTAACTGTGCTGCCAATAAACTTAAACTGATCATTTAAGCCCTTATAATCAAAATGCAAAAATAACCAAAGCTAACCTGTGTCTTCATTTGTTTAATTTGCATCAACCTACATTACTAAACTCATAATATTTAGTCTAACTTCACATGCACCACATTTATCTTCTCACTATGCTGCAAGGTCGCTGATACAGGCAGCATGGTCTTAGAGTAATCCATCAGTGCCTTTTCCCACCATCCTTGACTTGACAGAGAGCAAGAGACATTTCTAAAGCATCTCACGTGATGCAGGAATATGCCCCAATAATGCGTATCTTTGCAACTAGGGAGCAATTAAAGTGCACATGATGACTTTATGGAAACCATAGCAATTATACTATCAAACCCTGTGCCTTACTTGGAATCAGCCTTGCTTTGTTCTTCGCTAAGGTAATCTTTGATGGGAGCGCAAACAAAGCACCATCAGCAGCAAACTAAGATGGATACCAAGTGTGGATACTGTGCACTCATGCCTTTTTCCAACGCATGCTGCACTGAGATTGAATGTCTGCCTCTCTGTCATAACCTTCAAATGCCAAAAATAGATATTCATGGCGTACTGGCAGTGCTTTCTACGCACACGCATACAACTGAAGCAAGGGATTGGTGGAATAGATGAATGCAAAAGATACTTAGTCATTGCTAATCCAAAAAGAAGAAAAATAGGAGGAAGGAAGAGAAGAATTAGGCCAAAAAATTAGAAATTAGGTCATCTACTGCATATGGGACAAAGATACGTCTGTGCATGTGAAGGATCACACCAAACAAACTGTTCTGGCTTTGATATACACACCCTGAATGAAGACATATTGTCTATTGTTTCCTATATTCCACAAAAACCTGATTATGATACCAGTGAAGTTGCTATTGTGCACACTATACACTATACTTGTGCTATTCTAAGGGCTCTAAATAGCTTGCCATTGTCACATTCAATACCAAGACACAATCATCAAACAGTGATGGCCTACCATAGCTTTCCTTGCTAATGCATGCATGGCTTAACTTAGTGCATCCCCTAATCATCAAATAAATGAGCAGGTTTAGCAACAGCTTTTATCAATAATATTAGCCAATTCTAATTTATTTTAAATAAATGCAAAATAAATATTAGTTACTAGAGCCTTCAGGGGACCTAGTATTGTTGTAGTTACAGTGCTCTGCTGGATACATTCTGTAGGTTTGTGGAAGCAGATTTAGGATCAAGAGACGAGTGGTTGCTAGGTGACTGGATAAAAAGAGGCCACAGGTGGAATCGTCCCAGCATGAACTCCTCTCCTGCTCGTTCGCTCGCATTTCCTTGTTTATGTGGCCATAAACAGACGCCAGGTGGTGGACGAGTGGTCACAGAGAAGCCAAGGCACGTTTTCTGTGTCTCAGCCATCTAAATTCCACACTTTGTTCATTTTCTCATTTCCTGCCTCTTTACCGCAACCTTGGTTTTATGTAACAGTGCAGCAATAGCTTCATAGCTACACCTCAGATTCTCTTTCACTGCCCTTCACTTCTCTCGTGACATGTTGGGAGAGGCAGATAGATGGTTCAGTGCTTTCCTCTGTCTCTTCATCTCTTTTTCTTTTCTTCTTACCCCTCTATTCCTCCTCTGAAAAGGTTTAAATTACATAATCCTTATTGGCCTTTTGTTCATTGCTGCACAAGTTAAGAGATGTACAGCAAGGCTCTTGTTACCCAATACACCAGGCTGAACCTCTCTTCCCACATCACCTGAAAAATTACTCATTTATGCACCATCAATAAACAATCGCTCCGATGCAAGTCCAACACCACACCATGGGCAAGCAGCAAAGTATCTTTGAAAAAAAATAATACATAATGACATCCTGTACACATTGCACTTGTTCTGGCTTGATTGGTTTGCTAGCCAGATAATATCATAAATGCACTGAACAGGAAGCTCCTTACTAGCATTTGTGATTATTGTAGGCACTCTAAAGACCTGGAGGACCAGCCTCAGGATACAAGAGCAGAGAGGTCAATGAGTGGTAGCTAAAGAATGGACGTCTATCCTCCCGTTTATGCAAAACACAATTCTAAAGCGATGGTGGAAACACAAGCCTCTATTGTCCTATTTGAGCTTCACAGGCCAGGGGAGGCACGTGCGAAGTCCCAGCATGGAGGTGAAGACGATAGTGGGTCGATGTTTTTTGAACCTCAGGCCTTTCTTCAGCCGTTGGCTGTTCTCTGCCACATACAGCTCCCCCTGCTGGGCTGCACTAGATATCCGCGACACCAGCTCTCCATGAACCACGACCTCCTGCTCCGAGCGCACAAACACCTCCCTGAGCTCCTCCAGCCGGCGCTCCATCTCTCTGATGACACGTTGACGCTCCTCCACCTCCAAGAGGCGCCGTCGAGCTGCCTCAAACTCCATGCTGGAGCTGGGGGTGACGAGCTTGGAGGAGGGGGCCGTGGCAGAGGTGGATGGCGGCTCAGAACCGGTTAGCAGAGCCTCTGTCACCCTCCGGAAGTCTCCCATGGAAATGGAGCGCCTTGTGGCTGGAGAGGCCAGCGCCAGCAGAGCAGAGGCAGATGTAGAAGGTGGCATGGCTAATGGAGGAAGATGTGGAGAAGATGATGATGATGGAGAAGGCGAATCCGGTGGGAGGATATCAAGATGTGGGTCCTTGTTTGTAATAGCTGCTGCCATGTTCTCGGTGTTGTCCTCATCGTGGGTATCTGTGTTTCTTTGTCGTCCCTTCATGGCCGCTGTTTAACTCTTCCTCAACTGCTGCTGTCCTTGTTGTCACTGTTAACTGTTAACAATGTTTTTCTGCGGTCTTCCTGTGTCCTAGCAGGGAGCAGCCGGGAAGAGAGTGAGGAGAGTGTGGAGAGTGTGCAGCGATCCAGCCTGGGAGCTGCTCCATTCATTAATAAGAGATCTGAGCCAGGCTGGGTGCTGTCTCTGCATCTGAGTGGTTGTGCTGGGGAGGAGCCTCCTGGCAGCTCATTGGCTGCTGAACTCATGAGCACGTCAGCTGATGATTGGGCAGCCTGCCTCTTTGCTGCTGATGCTGGCAGGCTGTCGTGTCCTCTGCTTGACTGTTTTGCTTCGCCGTCGTCATCTGGAGCTTTGCTTCAATCAGCTCTGCTCAGTCAGGCGAGGCAGAGTGAAGCAAGACATGCAGAAGTATCAGCTCTCTCTCCTCTTTGCTGGTGCTGGTTGGTTCACTCTGTGTCCTAGCAGCCTCTCTGCTGCCATTCCTCTCACCAGCTGGTCTCTTCACTTCCCTCTTTCTCCGTTTCTCTTGCTCGGATGGTTGCCCCTAGCAACACCGTCTCTACATCAGAAGGCAAAAGTAGTAGGGAGGGGTGATGCTCCATTTTCTCTCTCCCCTTTATCACCTTGCTGCTCAGCATCATCACTCTTTTCCCGGTACTCATTTTTCCCCACATACCCTTTCTCTTTTGACCTGTCTGACAGCTTAAAGCCTTCCTGCAAACTACATCTTCCTCTTTAAGTCACATATAAGTAACATTGTTGCACACAGATAAATACACGCAAATAAGCAGAAGGAATGGGCCATTTCTGTGTGCTTGGCATCCTGCCCTTTGCTCAATTATTTTGATTTATACAAATAAAATAAAATATAATAGAGGGTAAATTGAAAAGGCAGTCTCTACACTCACAGAGTCCCATGATTTCAGGTGTAAATTTTTTTTTGAGCATTTTACCTCAAATTAAAACCATTGTGATGTGTATAATCCTGAATGTTGATTCGCTGCTGAAGGTACAAAAACAGGTACACCTATATTCAGATGTCAAAAAACCTTGTTATGGCAGTGCTGCAACATGGAAAAAAACCTAATCCGAATTGTTGGAGCAATAATGACCAGTTTCTATTTCACCAATTCTGACTTGACTGATGTCATAGTAATTAGTTACATCATCATGATACCATGATTTTTTCTTTTTCTCCCTCGTCTTCTGCTTGCTGTAATATCCACTCCATTACCGGCAGAGCTTACCCTCTCCGTCTAGACAAATATTGACTGGTTCTGCGACAGCATTGCAGAAGTGATATGATCAGAGTATGAAGTAAGACACACGATAAGTTCACTCAAATACACCACACACACACACACACACACACACACACACACACACACACACACACACACACTCACACATTCATATATACAACTACAAAAAGGGTAACACTGGTGCATTTGGAGCACTAAGAGATGGTGCTTTAAATAACTGCCTTCAGCTAGGTTGAATCAAAACAATTAAGCTTTTAGCAGGTCAGAGGTGTGCGTGCATGTGTGTGTCTACGTGCTTGAGTATTTGAGTGTTCACTTAGCTCTTTGCTTTTATCTCAGGATTGGCATTGCATTAGCACTAGCCCTGACTGCTCTCCTCCTGCTTTTAGCCATACTGATCTACTGATCTCTAGAGAGAAGAAAGAAAAAGACTGTAGGAGGCTGTACTTTATGTGCCTGTGGAAGGAATAAATGACAGAAAACCCTAAAGTTGCTCTACAGGTCTATATCCTGCTGTTAAAAAAGCCAGAAAAAAGAAAGACCCTTGCAAAACAATCAGAATAATAAAGAGCACCACTGCTGTGGAGTTACCCAAATACACGTAAGAATAAGGCATATTAATAGAATTAAACCTACACAATTTTGAAATATCAATAAGTCCATGAAGAAGATTTTGTTTTACATAGTATTAAACTGTATACATGATACGCTGGTGTGTTGAATACTACTTTATTATGTGGTCATGATTATGTGTAATGTGGTGCAGTGTAATGTGAGGTCTACATGCATGTGTTCCACAGTTTCCCTTATATTTAGCCAGTGTGCAATATAAACATCACTCCGTGAGTAAGTGAAGATTTTAAGGATCAAGACAAGAAGCTTCAGCTGAGTGTTTTTTGCCGTTTTTTGAAGATTCTAGTCGTTGCGCAACATCCAGTTAAAAATCTAAACTAATCCCACATGGTGCCTATAATTCTGCATATACAGATTGCCATCATCATTAGGGAGAACGCTGATTCAACAGCACTCACTATTGCTCTTCAAATCTTTATTATTGATTTGAATGCTGGAAACATTTTAAAAAGTGTATTTAATTAAAAAACATTTCAAGGTAATGTAATATTTTTATGTAATAAAATGTGATCTCATCTAATTTAATGGAATGGAATCCAATAGTTTTCTGCAGGAAATGCATTTTCTTGTAGGCAAACATCTTGAGCAGGTTTGTTTTGTTATGACAAAGTCAAACACGTGTACTTGGACACATTCTTCTACATTTACAGGCACACAGCAGTCACCCACACACACAAGACAAGTTGTTCTGTGTCGCTTCATTTAGTATGCAGAATTAATTTAAGTGTTTAAATGCCTAATCCTTCCAAAATGCAATTATCTCTAACTCCATTCCACAAGCCTTTCCATCTAGTTCTCTCTCCTCTCTCTTTATAGCTAAAATTGTGATGAAAGCCTGCTCTCAATCTCTCACATCCCAGCCCCTGTTCCAGATTACTTTAATCTGTGCAGAATGTGTGTATTTGGTGTGTGTGCGCAGATGGAGGAGTGAGAGCATCTGCATTACCTTGTCCAGTCTGCTTTGACTGTGATTGAGTATTTTGAGTTTCCCTTAACTGTTTGCCTTTAGCGTCAATGTGTATATATATATATATATATATATATATGTGTGTGTGTGTGTGTGTGTGTGTGTGTGTGTATTAACAGAACTGCATGCTAGCAGGGCTGTAACTTGGCTGTATTTATACGGAAAAGATTACATCATCAGGAGTTCAGTGAATAAAGTCTGACCTGCAGACTTGTGGATAGGTAAACTCAAGCTCACAGTATGGGCTAACAAATAAACTTGAATGGCTTTCTTATCCATTAGACAATTAGTAGGAAAAATCAGTTTTTCTGTTAAAACATCGGACAGGTGTACTGAAAAAACAGTCTGCAGTATAAGTGCAAATATAAAGATTCGTCCATTCAAACCTCAAGTTTCAACATTTCAAAACTTTTTTTTCAGAGATACGAGCTCCAGTTTTCAGACCACAATTTACAAGGTTTCAAACCTGGAATACAAACCAGCACAGTGGGAGAACAGTGCCAGGTTTGAAACTCTGAAAATGTGTTGGCGAAACTCCGTAAAAGAGGGTTGCATTGGTAAAGAAGGAAAACTCAGATACAAAATTATTTTTGCAGAGATTTTTTTTTTTTTTCAGACATTCAAAACTTATTTTCGACCTTGCAAAACTTTTTTTTGCGGTTTTGAATCGTGGCAGCGATCTAATCCCACACTAAAGAGACTATTTCCCTCTGGAGCAGGCAGAGACAAAAACCAGAGAAACAATAGTATATTGGACATTTCTTTGCTGGACAGAAACACAACTCCAAATGAATGAGTTACTCAGTTTCTGCTGGATGTGTAACTAAGCAACTTTTTGCTAAAAAATTCGCCATTACATCTAATGAGGTGGTGCTGTGTTCACAACTTGTTTTCCGCTGCCCCCAGGTGGCCAAAAAAAAATAGTTACTGAAGGTTTAAATTTACCAAGAAAAAGAAATAACATGAAATTAGTAGGCCTGAAGATTGGGAGTTATTGCAAACACTAAATAATGATGTGTCAGATATTGCCCTGGTATTTTAGACACATCTCTCATTATTACAGTATAAGCAATAAGAACACTGGAAATACACTTTTTGTCGCTTCTGGGACTCTATAGCAGCAGTGCTGTTGATCAATGCTGGGTAACCTTCATAGCTGGTGCAGCTATTACCATATACATTGCATGTACCATGTCATACATCACATGCATCTAGTGTGGATGACAGGCACGGCATAATTTTCCCCCAGTATGAAGTGTGCAGCCTGTGTTGTATGCAGAAAAGCGAGCATTGTGTTTGTGTATGTGTGCAGAGTTAGAATGAATTATTGGTGACCAGTTTGTGACCATAAAAATGATACATTAACCTTGGAGACATGTGCTGTAGAGAGAGCCAGAGTGAGATGAAGAGTCAATCGGGTTTCTGTGCTTGCATATGCAATTTAACAGAAACACAGGATGCTTTAAGCAGCACATCACACCAATAACAGAAAACCAAA
This sequence comes from Nannoperca australis, assembly GCA_036023655.1. Classification (NCBI taxonomy): domain Eukaryota; kingdom Metazoa; phylum Chordata; class Actinopteri; order Centrarchiformes; family Percichthyidae; genus Nannoperca; species Nannoperca australis. The sequence goes on along the minus strand of JAVQJD010083170.1, from coordinate 1,619 downwards.
AAGCACAAACAAAAAAGACCTCTTTAATGGAGAGGAATTTCTATTAAAATATTCAGCCCTGGATAGTACCCCCCCCCCCCCCCACACACACACACACACAGACACACACTCCCACCCTCACAAAAACCAGAGAAAATTCAGCCTCCATTTGAGCAGAGCTGCAGTAAACTGAGAAGACAGGTCCTGGATAAACATTACACCACTTTCTTCTTTACCGAGACAGGAGACAGATGATGGTGATGATGCTGGTTTTCCACTGTTCTGTAATCAATATCGGTAGCCTCATTTCACTGCAGCTGCATGCTGAGTTAGTCAGTCTGTGCGTGTGTGTGTGTGTAAAAGAGCAGGAAGTCATTCATTGCAGTGTGAATTACTGGTACAATGACGTCAAAGTGCAGAGATCAGAGCCCAGTCACAGTATATCAAAGTATGAAAGTGTATCAGTGAATAAATAAATTAAGACTGCATTTCTTTTGAACATGACTGTGTACAGTACATGTTTCTAGCATAAATCGTGTCAGTAGAATGCAGACGAGTGAGAGAAACCAGCAGACCCAAAGCACGAGCAGAAGTTGTGTGATTGTTATGTAAGTGAGTGCTGTTGTATATACAGAGGCAGCAAACAGCAGGTAGAAGTATCTGGTGATACTACAAGCTGATACTGTAGTAGTTGCTCATGGTGTTACACTGTTGGAGGAGAAAGAGAGGATGGAGACGGAGGAGGAGGGGGAGATGGAATATTGATGATGTTAAAACGCTACAGGCAAGAAGAGACAGATGGAAAGTCGCTGAAGTCATTTACATACAGATATTGTAAGCTGTATCCATTGTGTATGTGTACATATAAATTCATTTACATTTAACATGAGTTAGTTTGTGCACTTACAGATTCAGACAAACTACTCCATCTCACAAGGGCACAAACCGTGAAGCTGTAGTTATGTGAAGCTGTCATTTTAAGAGGAAACGTATATGTTTTCAATCAGTAGGTTGATTACCACATTTGCAACACAGTGGCCAGGATTCATTTGACATACATAAAAATTAAAAATAAAAGCTTGCACTTCATCTCCCCCCAGTGACCAGCAGTGGAAAACACCAAGAGGAGCTGAGGGCCTATATAACAGGTACATAATAGAGATGCATTGATCCAGCTTTGTCTCACCTGGTACCAATTTTGATAAAAAATTCATATGATTATATGAATGTAACTCATAGCGGCTTGTATTTCGATGCACAACTGGTATCGGTAATGTCATGGCCGATACCTGAACCACTTAATGCCAGTATCGGTGCAGATTCCAGTCCAGATCCATATTTTGAATTGTGTAGTCCTTCGTCTCTGCCAAAAAGAGACCTGGTTTACAAAAGAGGCATAAAGAAAAGGCCTACTACTTAGCCTGTAGTTTATTGTATTTTCTAGGGAAATAACTGAAGATTTTTGCTCATACTTTGCCTTGTCGTTTGTTCCAGACTGAAATATCTGTTGGATGGATTGCCATAGGGGAGAGTGGGGTAATTTGTGCCACGGGGCAAGTAGTGCCACCCCTGTTATCTAGAAAACCATAGAAGAAGTTGGTCATGTGACCACATATTTTTGAAGAGGCATTCATTTCACT
>JAVQJD010083159.1:0-34089 GCA_036023655.1 Nannoperca australis | reverse complement strand
CATGGCGGTTATATGAGAAATAATCTTTCAATATAATTGAAAAATAACAAAATGAAATAAAAAATGAGGTCTGATTGGTCTGAAAATTCACAATAACAACACATGAGCTGAACATATTGATGTCGTCGTGTCATTTTATTATTGATAAAAGTAAACAACATTCTTTAGACAAGGTCAGATGTGACCAAGCATTTTGATGATCACCAATTGTGATGTCATGATTTTTATTTTAACTTATCAGTACGCCCTAAAGCGCACACACACACACACACACACATCCTCAAGAACTGGGATTGAATAAAAAAAGAGCAAGTACGGAAGATTGTGGCAATGAACTGTAATTCAAGAGAAATAATAGAAATCTAACGGTAAGTAATGGTGAAAGCAATTGTCATCGTTCTCTTCCTCTTAGACTGAATGTTAAAATGAAGAGTGAAGGCAGGCAGTGAAAATGACAAGAATATCTATTTTACATAACAGAATTGGGAAATATATAATGCAATTATATAACCTGAGTGGTGAGATCCTAAATAAGGCTCATTATTGCTGGAAAATGTATTGATAATAGAGGTAATAGAGTAATTCTCCTTTGAACAATCCATTTAGAGTGAAAGACAGAGTGTGTGCGAGAGACAAAGAGGGGAGAAGAGAGAGTGGCAGAAAGAATTCAAGTGGATGGAAGTACCTGTCATTTCAGAGAAATGTGAAGACACAGACAGACTCAGGAGGATGGGTTTGTCTCTTAGCATTACAATGCAATCATCAAAGAGCACTTTTTAGGATGTAGATATGGGGGAACAAACCCTACTTTTCTGCCTGACATTAATCTCTTTGCTGGGACTAACTATTTTACAATAATGAACAGACCCCTGTATTGTGAGGACAGCCCATGCCAGCCCTATGAGGGGCCACACCTCAGCTTGCTTCTGCATTTGTTCTTTATTAATTACAATAGCAACCTAGGTAACACTGGTGTAGCCTGTCTTATCCAGGAATTCCATTTGGCTTGTGAAACAGACGTGTATGGATGCAAAACATGTGATCTAGTTAGGGTATACATACTCTGCAGAGCAGAGAAATACTGATGCAACTTGTAAGTGTGTTTCTCTCAATGCTGCATAAATACTATCATAAGTGTAGGTTACACTGTAACCATTGTTCTCTGAGTGAAAAGACTATCTCTCCACAAAGCTACATATTGCAAATGCGTGGGGAATGTCCCCACCTGACAGTTGACATGGACATATCAGTATTACTGGCACCCATGGCTATACAAAGCACAGGTGTACTCTGGTTTACCTCAACACCTGATTCTGAGCGACCTCCACCTTGAGATCCACCTTGAGACCTGGGTTCTTTCTGCCTGTCATACAGGAAGCAGGTTCATCACTGGCTGCCATGGCATGGCAACAGCCCAACCAACACATGCTTTCATCATGCCCATCATGGAATCCACAGCTCACAGCCAGCACAGAAGTGAACCCCAGCTATTTCCATCTCCTCTACAGCTTCTATACTTTTATTTTCTCTATTTTTTCTGAAGTGAAAATGTGGAGAGACACACTCTGGTTGCACACAGAACAACGGCAGATTCCACACAGAGTTACACCCAGACGTGGAAGCGGGTACAGCCACATGTACATCGCACTGCTTCACACCACAATGGGGCTATACATAAACACATCAGCGGGTCTCACCATGCAATATGCCTTAGGTCTTCTTGATGACTACCAGCTTTAGCCTCAATAACCCACAAACGAGAGGAGACAGCAGAGAGGATCTAAACACCAGCTCTCATCTGCACCTAGGCAGTGGAGATTGTCTGTCTGTAGATCTCTTGTGTTCTCTCTTTTATTTATATTTTGTTTCTTTGTCCTCACTTCTGCTTAGCCCCATGTTTTGGACTGCTCAGTGTAGATCAGAAAATCTGAGCAATCTTTCACAACTGTGCCTTATATACAGTATCTGTGTGTGTGCCATTACTACTAATATGTCTTAAATCAAGTCAGGTGGGGACTTTCATACATATGGAATATGTACCTCAGATAGTCTCAATACGATAGAGAACCATCTAATTGACACATGACATTGTTTTCTGATCTAATGCCCCAGTTGGCAGTTGTCAGTGCCTTCAAAAAAGGCAATAAGTACCGTTGGAAAGAGAAAACCAAACAATAAAAAGGTTTCTACTGCACAGAATAGATCTTGTTTTTGATTAGTTTTTTTCCTCATTCTCCCAAATTGTGTAATTATTTCAGACTGCAACATACTTCTACATTCAATCAGGAGAGACTTCAGTACGAGTGAACACATTTATTGACACATTATGATAAAGATGAGCAATGTGAAGAGTCTTTAGTGATTACAAAGTATAGTGATATTTTAAAGGGGATAGAGAAGCCGTGATACCCCCCGATGGAGTCTAGATACTGGTGGTGGTGAAAGGATGGCTGAGGATGTGCTGAGGAGTGGACTTCTGATGAGCTCGACCCAGACACTAAATGTGTTGAAGTGGAGGTGAATGGGGGTAAAGAGGGTCGCAATGAGTCCACACTAAAATTACATCAAACAGCAAGTGAGAGGAGAACCACTTTAAAGTTTGACAACAGCAATATGATTGGCTGATAGAGATTATGGCGAAATCTAGTTGGATAAGTGAGAGAGTAAATGCCCAAAATAAGTTGATTAAAAGAAGTAGCAAGAGAGAGAGAGAGACAGAGAGAGGGATGTGAATGAATGAGGTGTAAAGATATTCCTGGTTGAACTTCCTGGTTAAGCTTCATTTGAGGACAGTATTTCACAAAGTCCAGTGAAATGTTGACACTTGCCTCATTATTTATTCTATAGTACCATTGGTAACTTTAACAGAGATTATTTTTGACATAAAGTTTTATGGCCATTGGTGAACCAATCTTTACATTTTTGTCACTCCAGAGAGGGTTTTTATTCTGTTGTTTGCATTTTGGAGGTAAATGTGGGGCCAGAGTGGAGTTGTATGAATGGATGAGTGTATGGAGCTAGTTGTGAGCAGTCAGGCTGTGAGAAAAGCAGCACTGCAGCTTTCCACTTTACAGGCTCAGAAGACTCTGGCTCTGTTCACAGCTTCAACACTTATCTCCCCTTAGCAGGTGTGTGTGTGCATTTGAGCAAGCATGGGTTTATCGGACTTGTTTTTCTCAACATTCAGATGAGTGTGTGCATTTGCAAGTGTGGACTGGTTTGTGTGTGTGTGTGTGTGTGTGTGTGTGTGTGTGTGTCTGTGTGCACTGTTTCTCCACATTTGCGTTTGTACATATAGAATATATAGGTTTTCTGTACCTGTGGATGCATGTGCATGTGTGTGTTTATATAATAAAGATTGTGAGTATGGACGTATTTGAGTTTGGAGGTTTATGGAGAAGAAATTGTGCAGAATTGCTGGGAGGCTGCCTGTGCTCTTATCACAGTGGAAGCTGAGGCAGAAACAGACACAAGGTGAATGAAAGACACTTTTCAAAAATACATTCCTATTGCCTGCTTTTTTCTCTTTAAAGAAACTCTGTTGTAATATCCCTTGCAATTTTCCTCAGTAGACAATGTAGCACTGAACTGTGTCAGGAAAGCCAAAACAGTGTTGACTAAAACACTGAAGTCTCATTCTGCTCATAGAAAAGTCTACACGCTGATGATGTCATGTACTATGCTTACTATTACACACAACCTCTCCATCATGCTCTTTTTACAAAAATCGCCTTCGTCACTTTTTACTCTGTCACTTATCTAGCGAATAGCTTGCTCATTAGCAAACATTGTGTAAAAAGCATCCTGTACTTTCTCCTGAAACTGTGCCGAGCAGCACTTGGTTTTTGTTTGTATCTGTAATCCTTGAGGCCAGGGATATAGAAAAGAGGGATCTCAGAAAATACAACAAAGGTCTGCCCCTCCAGAGAGGTAAACACTAATTGTCCTGTCCGACCACTACCTCACTCTTTCTTCATCAGTTTTTTTGCAAATCACAAATTCTGCCCTCATTTGCATAAAGTAAAGAAATGAGCTGGTCAGTCCTGGTCACATCCCATAGAAAATGAATAGTGGCACAATCCTAAAATTAGGGCAATAATGTAAATAATGATTGTTGGTCTGGGACAGAGTAGAAACTCCAGACGCACTACACACCTATCCAGTACTGTGACCTCCAACACTGTGTAGTATTGTACATAACCCATACCATCCACTGTGAACATAGTTCTTTGGGATAATAGACTGGTTATGGTTATGAACCATGCCATGCTGGTTTTTGTTATTTACATGAGGCAATGACCTCCTTCATTATACGGTTATTAGGGTTCTCAATAGTAAAAGTAAAAGGTGATCAGTCAGTCCTTCACACCTGAAGGCAAGAAGTGTAAGATTTGTAGAAATCGTGTGTGTGTCACAGGGTGTTTCTTTTAAGAGACGTGTGTTATTGGAACATATTTTAAGGATATCAAAACTCAAAAGTCTCTCTCAAGCCCACTACATCACTATGGCAACCAGACCAATCAGCTTCACTGAATATTCCAGATAAGTCTGACTTGAAAGACTAAGAAAATCCCTCCTTACCTCTCTTCCCTTCCATCCGACTCTCATCAATTCCTCGCCCCTCTCATCCTCTTTCCTCCCTTCACTCTTTCCAGGCAATTTCTATTCTTTATCTCTCCCTTCGTTGTCACTTGTTCACTGCTGTACACAACTCACTGTTCTCTCTTTGTCTCTTCCTTCCCTGCATGGCTCTCCCTCCTCCTATCTCATTCCCTCTCATCCTCTTTTCCTTTTTCTCCTTGTCTGCCTTACTTCCCTCTCCATGCATTTCTCTTCCCTCTTCGTTTCTCTTCCCTTCCTTCATTGGATTAAACAGACACACCCAGACGTTGTGCAAAAACATCTCTCTCTTTGGCTGAGACCCATAGTGAAATATGAGGACTGGCATGTGGCTGGCACTCACCATCTGTCCCCGAGACACCCACAGATAGAGAGAGAGAGAGAGAGAGAGAGAGAGAGAGAGAGAGAGAGAGAGAGAGAGTTGGGGGCTGCCCAGCCCAGCAGGACGCTGCACCACAGAGTGAACTCTGATTCTGCTGTCAGTGGGAACATTCATCTCCATGCTGAGAGACTGATAGGAATGCCACACAGCATTCTGCATGCATTCAATATGTTTCAATTCTGTGCAGTGCAAACATGGTGTGACACATCAAAACATCCACACCACATGCTTATGCCCATCGACAAAACCAAAGTTTAAGTTCTAAATAACTAATTTTTTTAAAACTAATAACATACATTTCAGGTGGGCTTATAAAAATACTTGAATCAAACCCACTTTATAGAGTAATTGAATAGTGAAATTCCATGCTGTACAGATGCCCAAAGGCTCCTGTCCTAATCCTCACTATGACAGGAAATGTTTAATATCCCAACACATTCTTGAATGCCTGTGAAGAGAGGGAGAGAAAGCAACAGTGTACCCCATGCCAGTATTAGAGAGAACCATTAATGAAAAAAGAAAAAAAACGACTCCTTGTTCCTGGTGTTTTTCTGCAGGTTTGCAGTGAGAGCATTAGCAGTTAAAGCCCCTGTGCCACGATTAACAATCAAACACGCTGTGAGCCTCCATGTTATCCTCCGTCGCTCCAGCAGGAGAGAAAATCTCTTTTTTGTCACAAAATCCTTAATTCTTTCTTCTCTGAAGAAAGAGGGTAATACCAAGAATGTTTCCAATCTGCTTTGAGAAATATTTGAAGAAGAAAAAAAAAAACTCCCAATAAAACACGTGTGAACGACGGGGTAATTGTGGACAAATGCAGCATTGAAATTCATTTTCAACTCTTTACACACCATTTCAATCTTATTTTCTGCCTGTTAACCACATCTTGTTGGTGAGGGTGGGCAAGACTGGCCAGTATTGATGGGTAATTGTGTATAATTCACTCCGTACACACGATTTGCATCAACACAAATCATTTTTCATTCTGTGCTACTTAAAGCTCAACCCTTACTCTAGAGTCGCATTTAAATTCTCATTAATGGAGGTGTCCAAAGAGGTTAACACGTGAAATCTGACGCTTTTCAGAGAAGGAAGCAAACAAACCCGCACATGTAGTATCACTCACTTAGATGGCAAGGAGGAAAATGGGTAGAGAAGATATTTTAGGGCTTCTATAGATTGAAACTGCAATTAGTGAACCTATGATCCTAAGTAGCCTGGGCAATGTTGGCCTTTATCATGACAGGAGTGCACAAGAGCGTGTGAAGAAACCTATTTAAAAACCTTACATGTAGAGAGCACATTGCCTCTGTCGTTGTGTACATTGAGCTGCCTGGAAACCATGCAGTAAAGAGATGAGGAAAAATCACACATAGCACTGGAGTCTTCCAGCTGCAGACAATTACGTGAAGAAGATTATGGGTCTACATTTATAAGCTTTAGCTAATTATTTCATCTGCATGTGTTCTCACTGCGCTGCGCAGGATTTAGATGTCCCAGGAAAGTCGAAACCGCTGTTTGGAGCAGCTTGAGTACTTGCGGTACTATCAAGATGAATTTTAATTTGTTGATGTTAATCCAATTGTTTTACAAATGTAGCAATTTAGAGTAGCTAAAATAAATCCAGGGCTTTGGAAGGCGAACATAAAAGCCCACACTGGCAGTTATTTTGCTGAACATGCTGTTTCTGAATTTTAATTTTAGTCAAATACAATTACACATGCTGAACAGTGAGAAGAGGGAGAGAAGGAGGGGGGATGGTAGACTGAAGAGTGAACACTACCTATATGTGGGAATATTATAAATATGAATATTATAAAAATGGACTGACCTGTGGGGAGAGCCCGTTGCCGACAGAGTTCATGTGGTTGCTGGATGCTGAGGGGCTCATGAAAGTATCGGAGTAGCTGGAGAAGCTGTGGCGGTTGGATGAGAGGCCATAAGCAGAGCTGCTGTCAGCACTCAGACCTCCCTGATGCATGGAGGATGGAGGCAGGGGTTGGGGTCTGTGCAATGTACTGCCCTCTGACACCAAGAACAACACAAAAACGCAGGTGAGAGAGAATCGAGGAAAAAACACATAAAAAGCTAAACAAGAATCCTCAAACAAAAGCTTCAAAATGTAAGATCAGTAAGTCATAAGTCATATGTTAAGTGTCCTTCTTTACCATAGAAAAATGAAATGAACAAGAAAAGAAGTGACAAAGATGCGATTGTAAACATAACTTGTCCCATGCTCCTTTATGCTGCACATGGTTCATATATGATTCACAATGTTCTAAAAAGGACATTAAATGTGAAAGACATACCACAAATAAATAGGACTAATGTATTCTTTACCAAAATTAGATTCAACTCCATTAGATTCAACTCCTGTATGTTTAGGACGGAAATATTTTTGGTCTTACCCTGTGATAGCGTGGTGCTGGGGTAGCTGGAATCTGGTAGCTGGTATGTGGGTAAAGTTGGCATCCCTGTGGGTGGGAATCCTCCAGGAAGCAGGTGGTTGAAGGCCGCTAGCTGATTGGCCCCAGCCTGTTTACGCCACCGAGCTCGCCTGTTGCTAAACCACACCTGAAAATGGGAAAACAAACGTAAAAATGTGTTGTTTTAGCTTTGAATGTTGAGCTCGAGTTTTTTTTCTCTTTCATTCGCCTCAACTCCATGTATGTTTGTGCTGACAGCATTTGATTGCAGTAGACTCTTAGTAGAGTCTGGCTCCTGCCACCTGTGATTAATCTGCCAGTTAGTGTGAGTGGTAGTGCTGGTGGTAATTGAGAGTCTGGCGTCCCTGTGGGAGCTGCCATAGAGGCTCAGTGGTTCGTCCCTGTTGTTCTTAAGGGTCTGAAGCTGTGATCTGTGTAAACAGGCTGCCCTAAGCCCCCATCAGAGGGAAGAAGTCACTTAAAGGTCAGACGTAGGCCACTCGCCTCCACATCACACACCTCAAGTATGTTTGTGAAGCTATTAGATGCTTTGAGAGAGGCCATCACTTTTCTGGAGACACGGAGACACTTTTACATTGCTGTTTTAATGTGGTTGTTTTTAAAGCTTTAAAAGTCCGTTTGAAGAGAAAGAAAGCGTTTTAACGTTGGAGTCAAGACGCAGAGGCTGCAAAATAGGAAAACGCTCACAAAATGAGCAGCACCAAATTCCCAGAATGAAAGGGGAAAAATAGGACTCTTTTGAACTGCAAAGATTTACACATTTTAAAAAGGCTTCTGCTTCAACAAAACATGAATATAATCAGGCCCTTTTGAAAAGAGCCAGCAACCTGTTCCATTTAACCAAGACAAGGCCTGGGTTTCACTGTGTGCTAAGGGTTGAAGGACATTGATCTATGCCTCGCACAGGCAATTCATCAGAGTTTAATACACTGTCAGCGCAGTTCATCTACTGTTGTGTTTCAAACGGCCCAGGCCATTGTGAGGGCACATGAAAGAGGGGGACAAAAGCCCCTCCATACGCCACGGAGAACAGTGGACACAAAGAGGGGGCGTCCCTTTTAAACAGGTCTTGAAGAGGGACACTTTCAAGGGGACTTACACAGCGACATACTCGCCGCTTTTGGGGGGGCTGCCTCTTTTTGTACACACAAACATACATATAAACTCGTATAGGCCTACAAGGGATCTCAGCCCAATGGAGATCTTAATTTGAATGTGGTTCTTTTCCCACACAGTCACTGACTTTGTTAAGACCATTTTTTTTTTTGCTATAGCTCTTCCGAAGAAAGAAGAAAACGTGGCGCAACAGGCGATGACTGTGTTGGACAAACCTCAATTATGCAACTGGAAAACCAATAGGAAATCTTTATCTCAGGCCTCTTCACTTCTCAAGACCCCGTTTGAATCCCTCAGTTAGCTATTCCAAAACAAATGTGGTGAGTGGCTCCAGTGACATTTCTGCTATTGGGATGTAGTGGAGCGTGGTCCAAGGTCTGAACTAAGCTCCTACTGGGCCAGACAAACAGCTGCCTGGCCCTGGGGAGGGGGCACGGGGGGCACACCCCTTTCTTCCACACACTCCCCATCACCCCACCCCGCAGTGCCACTTCACCTCCGACCTCATCCACTCACCCCACCCCTCTTTTATGTTCAATTTAACTTCCTTCCCCCGTTGTCATCCAAGCTTAGGAAGGAGGTGTTCCATCATGGCAGACACAAAACTCTCTCTTTTTTGTTCTTTGACCATTTTCCTTTTCTGGGGTATTGTTTTGCATTTTTCCTCGCAACGTTGCTCCTAACGTTAGTAATGTTTCCACTTCATACAGAGATTTATTTGCAGCCGCTACACCGCAATGTTCAACATTTCCTTTGCTAAAATTATTTCTCTAACAAATATGATCCCATAGTTGTTACCATTGTAGATTGAAAGTAAATGTATAAATCCTAGCCTTTCACCAGTTTGCTACTAAAACCCATCGTAAATATAACGTTTTTAACGTTTAAAAAGTTTAACCATGCTTTAGTTGCTACAAGCAGATACTGTAGGGAAAACAAATGAAATAAGGTGGGTACTGTTCCAAATGTCTGCCTGATTCCATCAGTAACAACTGATTTGGCAGATATGTTCAATAACAACATTTCCTAAATGTAATCCAGGCTTCATTATTGTTTTTCTTTAAAAGTGTATTTGCTGTTGCAAATTATAAGTATATAAAATGTATTTCTTGGGTACAGGCATGTCTGATCACAATCGCTTCAGCTGTCAGAAAAACTCATATAGAGATTTAGAATTTTTTGAATTTATGGTATTCTCAGGCTTAGTACATTAATACAACATTAATGCACAAAATGTACCTAAACTACCAAACAGACTGCAGATCTACCGAGTTAGTGTGCCAGGTGCAGTGTGTCGACTTTAATAGGAGCACGCGCCACTGACTGAGTGACTTTCTCCAACAATCGTCAGGCTCTCAACACAGACTGGGATAAACATGTACACAGTTGGCGATGCACATGCGCACAAGTGCCCATACGCTATCACACACATGCATACATTATGAACACACTCTTATACGTACACACACAGACTAACACTCAGCCTGAAGCTGAGGATTTGAGGCTGTGCTCTGGAACCTGATCACAAAGTCACCTTGGACCGCAGCTTCTCCTCTGCTCTCCCCAATCCAGTTTAATTCTCTGCAGCACAGAGAGCTGCAGCGCTCCTCTATGTTTCCCCTATTTACCTACAAGTGTGCCGCCGAATTCATGTGGCTCACTTCTTTTTCGTTTTCACGGACTAAAAGGTTTCTCGGGATCTGGTGCACTTGAATGTGTTTGCACTGCATCTCTGAATGGTTATGGAGAAAGTTTTGGGAGGCGGGGAGGATGGAAGAGCAGTAACCCATCTTATAGAAGTCAAGCTTAGCCTCGCTTGTAAAACAAAAGAGGAAGGCTTGGAGGAAGACATAGGAGGGTGAAGGTTGGTTTAGAGCACAAACAGAAGAAGGGCTAGTCGCCTCGAACATCAAACCTGAAATCGGATAACAAACCTACAATAGGCAGAAGCCATGACATTCACAATTTTAGTCCTCAGTTCGAGTTTGGTGGCATCGCTTCATTGCCTTTAATCTTCCTTTCACTCTCAGCCAAAAGAATTGATTCCTAGCGATCAAGAGGCGTTTTGCATTTTTTTATCGCTGATCAGTGATAATACACACTCCAAACATCATGAACGCGTGACACTGCACTGCAGTAAAAACCTCTCTCTGTTGTCTCTCTTAAATAGGATCACTCATATTTCAGCCCCGTTCAGACAATCCTCCATGAATTATTTTGTCAAAGACGAGCACAAATATGTGACGCCTTTCAAGAGCCAATTTGCAACATTCGGTAGATGAATACCAAGAGCCGAGATAATGACAAAACAAAATGTGCTGCTGACTTCATATCCACAAAAACACAGAGGGGTGATGCAACCAGCCTCAACATACAAATCCTCTTCTGTCTCATACCACGCAATGCCCCCCCCCCTCACACACACCACCTCCTCCTCTCTCCTTCCCCTCTTCTTTCCCCCCTCTCTCTCTCTGATTCCCTCCCTGCTTGCCTTCCAGACTGGCACTATGCTAATTAAAGTAGCTAGGAGTGTGAATTTGAGAGGAGAGTGGGATTAGCTTGATAAGTATCAGGAGTACAGAAGCACTGTACCAAAGTCATTTAAATTCTAATAATAAGAAACTGTTAGAACATTCACACTGATGCATTGCAACAATTTCTCCCCTACAATCTACACAAATCCTATTTATTCCTTTATGAAACATAAACCCATACTGGCGGGAATACAGTTGCCTGTTGGGTTTGGTTTCACCGCTCAGCTCCATTGTGATTTTCTCTCTTGCCGCTGGTACTCGACTGATAATATAACAATCAGGAAACTGTGTAGTACCTCTTGATACCTCCCTATGGGATTATATGTGTTCACTCGCTGAATGTTGAGAACTTGTTCAAAAGCATCAGCATGAGTTTGAATTTGCCTGCACAGGTCTGTCAGATAAAGCTATACAGGCCAGTAGACAGCGTCTCTATGGGTCTTTTGCCTGTGCCCATTCAATGTATCAACAGGCCGGCACAAGCCACAGATAAAGAGAGACACTTTTCACCAAATTGATTTTCATGCTTTGTAAAAAGCATTGCTTATACCTTATTAGATTCCACTCAGTATAATAGCTACATGCAGAATGTTTATTGGTAATGAAAGAGGATCTATGTGACAGATTCGGTAAAGCGAGCCAGAGGCGGCATGCTGAGATGATGAGCCTCGGCCGAGACTCAAGAGTCACTCTCTTAAAAACTTCAGTCTAAATAGAGGAGAATGTAATTTGCTTCATCTGTGAGCACTGATTTACAGCGACCTGCAGCCTATTGCCTGCACCCCCTCCCCCCAGTGCTACCCCCTCCTGGTTCACCCCTCAGAGGGAACGGACACAAATGATGCTCCATGGCTTTGCTGCCTGCTCCTGTTAAAACGGAGGGGTTATCAGATGGAAAGTGGCAGCACACAGTGTATCAGCAGAGCACATACTGAAGGTAGACTTGGCAGTATCCCCTCCCACTGAGACAGCCTGGAACTAATTGCTGAGAGATACGGATCATATCCCACAATTTGTCAGTTGGGGTGATAAAACCATTGCAGGGCTCATGGCGGTGAAGGAGCGCTGGTAGCCCTGCTGAAAGGGGCAGCGGGGCTGATAAAGATGGATGCTGAAAGGGTCTTAAAATGGCAGGCGAGGGCAGACACAAGGGAGTTAGCTCTGTTTATGAGTTTAGGTTGTGAGTCAGCGCTAAGCCAAACACTCATCACTTCCACAAGAATCCAGCAGTTTAATTTACAACACAGCTTTGGGCTGTGGTGGTTGAGTGCCACTGCAGTGTTTGCACCTCACGAGTGTAGTTTAACCTTACATCCAACCTGAGAAGAAATAGCTCTCCACAAAATCCCCATGTTTAATGACCAACGGATGACAGCGAATCATGACTGCAGACACAAATTCAACTTAAAATATGAGTCTGTGGGAGAACCAACACCTCCTGCTTATAGTTTGTTTCTCAACCCCATACACGGGTTAGCCTGTGAACGACATCTGGAAGACGCGTCATTGCAGCTGTGCAGGAGATGCTTTGCTCTCAGGCCAAAGGGTCTCCTCTCTCCTGCCCTGTGATGGGCCTGTTGGGCACCTATGTGAAAGCCCAGCTGGTGGACATTTTCAGGGTGGTGTGATACAATCAATACTCACATGCACACACACACACACACACACCTTAACATTTACATAAAAAAAAATTTTGTTTAAATCTTCCACATTTAATTACTGACTAATTCTTCAATAAAATGGTTAAATGTTGATGTTTGTGTATTATTTCCAGTAGTCACTCAGAATCTGTTGGAAAAACAATGATTCCTTTGAGATGCATTTGGACAAATGCTGTGACAAACCCATCAAACTCATAAAAACATTAGAGTTATAAACAAAATATCTTCCTTCATACCGATAAAACGCAACTTTAAGACTTAATTCATTTTGGCTACCAAAGCCCCTTTTTTCGTAACATTCTCAGAAAATTAAGTTTGAGTTGACCTTTTGAGACTTTCAAAGTCTTTAAAAATTAGATTATGAGGAAAACAACATTAACAAATTACAGCCATGACTCACATTCCTCAGGTTTTCACATGACATCATTTAAGTCTATTATCTAACAGCAAAAACACAGCAGTCACTGCGTTTTCTTTCTTCCATCACTTTCATGTTTAGATATTTTTGTCAGGCTCCATAAATACACACATGCTAAAAAAATAATGGATTTTGTTTTCAAACCTGAGGTGTTACTGTCCTACATGATGACTCTAAATGGCACTAGACTGATGCATTAGTACATGACATTTACTGTTAGCTTTCAAAATGAAGCAAAAAATGTGGTTTTTGCAATTATATAGCTATATTAAATCATATTACAATTGTTAGAATTATTGAGTTATTGATGAAACTTTCAGTTCTGCCACCTCAGTTCTGCCACATTTACCTTTTTGTACTATTTAAAAACCCCTAATACATCGTCTTGTATCAGCCATGAGATCAATTTCTCCTCCACTGAGTGAGGCATTAAACAATCAGACATATAAGACATTCTTGCATGTTTGGGGGTTTCAAGATGGACGAAGACATGTGTGGAATTAGTTACCCCAACTGCATGTTTGTAGTGTGATGAACAGTTAGCATGCGGTGAGGAGTTTGGGGGGTTCAGAGGGAGTGTGAACGACTGTGGTAAGAGGAGAGGGGTGCCTCAGACCTTTTTTTTTTTTTTCTTTTACAAGCGGTTGATTGATTAATGTTGTTGTCAAGGCATTGGGTCCCTAGAGAGGATGAGGAACCTGTGTGATATGTGGAGAGTTTTACAAGCAGCGGCAAGCTTGAAAGTGATGAGATGAGATCCTGGCCAAAGGCCGATATGAGAAATCCATCAGGAATGCATTCCCTTTCTCTCCTCTCCTCTTTTTTTCTACCGCTCTCCGTCTTTGGAAGAACAGCTGCTGCTATAACTCTACTGTACATATCTTCCTTCAATCTTACACAGAACCACAGGGCACCCAGGCTGTCAGGTTCCTGGGTCTGAGGTGGGACGACCGGGAGCCTCTCTGTTAAACATCTCGAACATGATGGTAATGGTAAGCAGCAAACTCCCTTACATGCACAGCGAAATACGGTAAAAAGGGCGTCATCCTCCTGACAGATGTGTAAATCCTTGCCGTGGGTAAAATATAGGCAATATTATTATGTTTTTAGACGGAGAGCCTTCAAGCGTGAGCTCAGTCAAGTGTGATGCTTTGTGCCGTGTGTTTAGGCGAATTGCGGTATTTGCTGTTTAGGCAGCAGAGATCCCTGCAAGGCCTGCACAAGGTGAAATGCAGTGTAAGCCTCCTTCTCTTAATGTGTCTCAGCTCTGAGCTACAGCAGCACATTAATGCTGGCAAGTAGAGTTTTTACAGTTAACATAGATTGAGTGCAATAATACATGTTTTAAACACAGTTTCACCCAAAAAACGAAAAAACATATTTCCTCACTTACCTCTAAACATGCAGATAGTTTTGGTTTTATTTCTCCATGGTTTGAGATATCTGAGATTTCTCACTCCACAACAATACAAGTATTGAAAAAATACATTTGAAAAGTCATTTGCATTTGTCTTTATAGAAACAACATCTTTCATATTTAGCATGATTTCACTGGAACTTTCTACCAAAGAAATCAAGTTTTTAAATGTAAATTCCTCGATTTGTATTGGGGTGGAAGCAGAAGTCTCAGGGACTGATGTTGCAAAATTCAAATTCAAAAATGAATTTAAAACCTTCTGCATAGCTAGGTAGCACTCTGTGTATGTATATGTTAATAATTTGGGTGAACTGACATGCAGACATACTACAGCAAAATGCTTGGTCTCACTGTCGACTAACCTGTACTCTCGCCTCTGTGAGTTTTGTCCTCTGAGCCAGCTCCTCTCTGGTGTAGATGTCTGGGTAATGTGTCCTTTCAAAAGCCTTCTCCAGCTCCTCCAGCTGCTCAGCGGTGAAGGTGGTGCGACTGCGTCTCTGCTTCCTCTTCAGGGGCAAGTCGGGCTCCGAATCGACATCTGAACCGTCATCCGTGCGGTTACCTGAGGTGAAAAGAAAAAGACAGAGGGCCATCTGTGTGATCATGGAATGAAAACAAGTTTAAAAGTATTTTGTATGAATGAACTGAGGGCTGTTTGTAGAAAATAACAACAATGTGAGCTGCACATTTTCAAGAAGAAGCTCTAACAGCACTATGTGCCTTTTGGAGCCTCTTTTGTTGCTCAAGAGAGCGGGACTTGGGACGCGCAGGATTCAAATGACAGCCTCTCCTCTCTCAATATACAACTGGGAGAATATTATCTTAATCTGTGGATATTTATTTAATATAGAAGAGGCCCTGATACACAATCCTGCCTCTGTGAGGGGCCCCAGAGGCTGTGAAGGCAGAGGGCTAAGGGCTGAGGGGGAGCGGGGGTGTTGGTGGGTAGAGGGGTTAATCTGCACAGGCCACCTTGCTGCTCCTCACCCTGCTTTTCTCTCTCATTGGCCCAGGGCACACTGCTCATACACAGCACAGCCAAAGTGTATAAAATAGAACACAATATCACACCAAAACCATTCAGTCCCATGTGTTTCCATCTGCTGTCATTAAATGAATTAGAACATATTTTACATTACTTTTTAGGCATTCAACTAAGCTGAATTTTTGCTCGAGGAATATAGATACAGCACAAAGCTTTACAATCCAGGCCGACAGGGAAATTTTTGACAGCAAATACGCATTACCATTGCACATTACCATTATAACTGAATTTAGAAAATTGCATCATTTTCACCTCCTCTGCATGTCTATTCAAACTACATGGCCCTTTTCATTTCATGTCATAAAATTCATATTTTCATAATTTCCTCATTGAGACATTGACAAGGCTGCATGATCTGCCAGTGTTGCTCCAGGCCTAGTTGGATTGCATCATGCTCAGTCCAGAAAGTGTGGGAGAGGGAAAATTAAGGGAGATATTGAAGAAGAGGGTGTATGAAGAGATTGCTGCTTCTGACAGAGGCCCTTTGCTATTCAGCTCAAATGAAAACTATAATGCTCACCTGAATGTTTTGCCTGAGTGAGTTCTTACCATCTAATTCATTGTTTTACAGCCACGATCTCTGTTTATAGCTCACTCCAATCAAATCTTTCGACATAAGTGGACAAAAGAATACTCAAACCTAGTCTCCAAATAACAACTCTGAGAACAAAAGAGCAACAGAGCTGGCGGAGTCTCAAGGCCAGCTCCAGAGTTTAATTAAACAAGGAATTATGGGATTATATGGAGACTATCATTACAGGCCACTCTATGAGTCTTCTACGAACATTTTTTGTCCCCCTGAGCTCATGCTCAATGATTCTCTGCGGATTACATGTGGCCGCAGGACATGAGGCCGCATTCATTAAATCAATTCTTCAGTCTTATCCTTTTTAATAAAGATTGATTCTTGAAGCACAGGCTCACTCCGCTGCAGAACACCCTTGAACATACAAAGTTGAATATGTACATACACCACATATCCCTTTGTTGGTTTTCATGAGGATGCGTATATCCATTTGCCCGATAACTTGCCATGACGACACTTGAGACCAGACCAGCAGTCTGCAGATCACTTTCCAAAGTCACCCCTGTGTCCTGCAGGGAGACATTGGGGCCATACTCAAGACACATACTCAAGGGGCTCTGAGAAAGACACTAAAGTCTTCTCCTACTCAACTTATTTTCTTTTCCTCCCCTTTGTTTGAGGCGCTTTCACAGACTTTACTTTGCAAGTAAACCGCTGTGGCAATCTGTGTCACATTTAGCATGCTATCAGGCTAATGACTGATAAACCTCAACAGACAATAGCTTGCACTGCTGCTCTCCATTAAGCTCTACAGAGCCAACACATCTGCTCTTGTACATGAACCAGAAGCACAAGGTCAACAGCCCTGCCTGTAATGAGTAAGGGAAAATGGAAAATGGGATTGGGGTTGGACGTAAACATCATCTATATGCCAACTACATTTGGTGAATAGAAAATATATTAGGACACATGGCTGCTCTCCATGTTAATGTAAGACAGAGCCTGACACTGATTTCTGGTTAGCATGCAGTCATGTTACAATAGTCCAAAGAGCAGATGACTTAGAAACTAGCATGAATACATGTCAGCGCGCATGAGCAGGTGTAAAGACAGAAAACAACCATTGTTTAGTCTTTTTTTTGGACAAAAGCACTTTAAAAACAAAATTTCATGTCTCTTTTCCCCCTCACACATGTCCCAATGTTGACAATCATAGACACAGCGAACAAAACCCCTGCAGGGCTGTCGAGGTCAATTTCTTAATGGTCCGCTCTGCACAAAAAGGTACATTCTGATTAAACCTTTGTATAATACGACTGTGGTAATTCCATTCACAGGTCTATGAGATATTGATAAACCACTCATGCCTTGTATCATTACTTATTGTCCAATTAGAATCTAATTATGTGCCATCCAGTGGGCATGATTACTGCCATGTACTCTCCTCCAGGGGCCCTCTGAGGTTTTTCCCTGATAATGATTTAAAATTGCACCCATTATAAATAGGAATTAAACAGGTTTACACACTGCTTTGTCCCGGTAAATGCTTGATTAAGATTAAGAATAACACTGGGCATTGTTTGAGTAAAAGCTACCTTAACCTAAAATGTAATGAATGTTGTGATTTATGACATAGATCATTTCAATACAGGAAACTTTTTATTTAACCGAAGGGGATCAATGACTGACCTCTAATACAACTGTTCTACATTAAATTGATAAACCATTAAAAAAGTGACCACTTCAAGGGGTTTGTTAATAGAACTTGGACGTCGACATGAATGCTAGTTGATCTCTGCCATCAAAAATAAGAGTTGTGTCCCAAATCCATATTACATACTAATATAATGTGAACTATATACTAATCCTTATAGGGTACGGTTTTGTAGTTAGTATAGAAAGATACCAACATATATTTTGCTTTTTGTTTTATTCTAAAAGGAAATAATTCAAAACTTGTGCCATCAGACGTCAATCAAACCACCAGCCAACTTCACAAAGAGACTGCAAAATGCTTATTAACACTTGCTATAATACATTATTAAAATCGTGGGAGAATAGTGTGGATCAACAGCACACTTAGAAAATAAGGGTTTTTCTTAGTATGTACACTGAAGAAACATGCTACATACCTCCAAACCTTATGGATTTGGGAAACAGCTAATGCACACTGTTTCAGGTAGTATTTCAGAACTTCACCCAAACAAAAGTAATGTTTTGATTGGGGCATTGTTGTGCTGGAAAACTCAAACTATGGTTGCACAGTAAGTGAACACTAACAATTCATATATTTTCAGTGATTAACAATTGGTTAAACTTGTTTTAACTAATGTGCTAAAGATGTGGAGAACCACCAAATTCTTTCACCTTGTTAGGACTTTTAGATAAAACAGAGTTCTTGCTCTGGACGTGCTGCTAGTTAATAGTTTTAAGGTCACTCTGAGGTTTAGAGTCTGCTCTCTCCCCTGATGCTCCTCTGCTGACCCTGCAGACGGACTCCTCAGACTGCAGACAGATGGGATCCTCATCACTCT
Source organism: Nannoperca australis (assembly GCA_036023655.1). Lineage (NCBI taxonomy): Eukaryota > Metazoa > Chordata > Actinopteri > Centrarchiformes > Percichthyidae > Nannoperca > Nannoperca australis. The sequence goes on along the minus strand of JAVQJD010083159.1, from coordinate 15,389 downwards.
GTTTCCTCAAACCCCCAACCCCTCCTCATATCGACCCTGCATCCCGATCTACTCCTCCAGCTCTCCTTCTCTTCTTCTCCCTCCAACCCCTCGGACATCTCCAGTCCTCCACCTTTACCCCCGAGATGCTGAGGTAATGCTGATATAACAGACAGCTGTCCACTCAAAACCGGCAGTTAACCAAGCGATCTGTAAGGTTACAGATATATGATACAAAATATAAACTTAATGTCATCCTGGTTAAACAATTTTTGCTAAATATAAACATCTGATATTTTGAGTTGGTTATGGAAGAAAAAAACAGCAACTATTGAGCTTGAGTAAGTGCTCATCATAAAGCATTACAATTACTATTATGAGCAAAAAAACTAAGCATAAAATTGGGTTTTATGCTTTTATAATTGGGTTATTTGTAAGACCACATCCTTGTATAAATTACAAGGAAAAAGTAAAAAAATGGTGCATAAACTTTATTCTGAAAATGGGTACACTAAAAAACTAAAACAAAACAATGGGTAAATATCTGTACCCAGAAGTGTCCCAATAACGAGGGGGAAAACAGCAAAATCCACCATGAAAACAAAGAAAATAACTCAAATTAAACACGGCCGAAATACTGACATTTTGCAAATATAAATGTGCAAATTTGTGAAAAAAAAACCTAATAATAATATTTGAAACATAAAAAAAACATCCCTTTGCAGTGGTGCAGGTGTTTTTATCCCTCATCTCCACTTCACCTGTGAGCGGTATAAGCCTGAAGTTAAGTAGCGCTCATCCTAGTCAGACTGTCTCTGATATCATAACCCATGGCCTCAATATCAGCCATACCTTTGCAAACTACCCAAGACAGAGGGACAAAAACAGACAGGGCTTTGGCAGTGCAGCATTAGCTCATAATGGCTCATTTTGAAAAGCATATTAGTTCCAGCATAATTACAATCAGGCCTCACGCTCTGTGTTTTGCAGGCATTCACAGGACCAGCCTCTGAGCACCGAGTCACACCAGTTGACTGTGACTGACAGCAGATTTAGTTTAAAATGCTGTTTTTTCCTCCCTCTTTTTTTCCCACAGGACAAAAATAACACCGCATCTTTTCTCCCTATTTATGTTGACTTGTTTATTTTGTGCCTACCTTTTGTCGTAGTTGATACTGCAATTATACTTTTTGTCAGTCAGAGGGGGTGAATATCAAAAGGCCTAATTATGCAAACAGGCCTGTGATAAGAGGCATCTGCCTGAGATGGGATCTGCTATCTTTGACATGCATCTGTCTCTGTGCTGTCTTTGCGGCTCCAGGCCTGCATATAAACAGCCCTGCCTGTCCCCAGGACTGCATGTGATTCAACCACCAACACTAGAGTGGAGGGATTTTTCGGGGGCGGGGGGGATCGTGCAGCAACATCAAATAACTAACAACTTCCCAATTTGCATTTCTCTGAGAATGGTGCGGCATCTCTGTTTAATGCACTCGCCTGTTCATCCCAAAGGGGTTGCCAAGTTAAAGGAGGCATGTGATTCAAGGCATTTACCGAAGGATGTATCTGAGATAGGCACCTTATGTGAATACAAGATAGACGACAGCGATAACCAGAATGGTTCAAAGACAAATTCTCTATGAGTAATCTGTTCCTGTAGTTATCTCCCTGCCAGTGAAAAACAGAAACAAAACTCTAAAAGTGAGCATAGCCTCAGCATGTTTGGCATTTATTCATATTAGATTAAAAAAATCAGATCAATATACTAAACAATTTGTAAAGAGACTGCATATGTGGCAAAATCAAGTTAACTGTCTACTTGGTTTGGTAACATGTCAAAATGCATCATCAATTTCCTCTGGTTGTCAGTGACCTTCTCTCGGCCGTAATTTGACATTTAGCTGAAATTGAATCTGGATGAGATGTGTAACTATACATAAGGATATTAAAACTCCACCTCCTATCTAAAGTAAAATCAATCCCAGCTCACCTTTATGGACAGATGTCATTGGATTCAGCTTTGTCTCATGCCTATCATGTCAATTACCAGTTTATAGCAGGTGGCTGAGGGCCAAGGGCACTTGTCCCAAAATCTATTTCAAGTTGTAAGATTGGACAAGTGAGAAAGGCAGTGGATGTGAACCGGAGCTCTAAATTAGCAGACAACTATTACACACATTTTGGTTTTATTATTTAACATAAGAATAAGCTCTTAAAAACTTCACTTCATGAAAAAAAAAAATCCTTGCTTTTGCTACCAAACACACAACGTCTCACTGCCAGTGTCAGAGATTTAGGCTCTTTTACATTTCGACATTTCTGAGGAAAAATTCCAATACTTTTCTTCCCTTGTCTCTTGGACAGAATCACATTCTTTAGAAAAGGAGTAGGGGGCTTGAAAAAAGAGAAGAAGAAAGATGGGAGGCTCTATAATCTTTGGCTCTCACAACAAACAATTAGCCCCCTTTTTTCTGTTTGAGGTGCGGAGAAAGTGGGAGAGAGGAGGGAGGTGGTGGTGGTGGTGGAGGGGGGATGCAAGAGAAAGCAGAGGAGACAGAGAGGGAGAAGCAGCGAGAGCGATGCTCTTTTATGGCTCCTGTCATATGGATGAAGGCGCGGCGCGTCCATGAGAGCGCACGCTCACCTTCAACAACAGGGCGTCCACAGGGCCTCCCGGCCTTTTCAGCCCGGAGAGACGAGCTCCTCAGGGGGCCATTAGAGCATGAATAGGGGCCTGACAGCCCTGTGCAACTCTGCAGGGCATCCATAAACGCTGACATATTGACTCCCCATGCCTCTGCGCTGAGTGTGAAAGTGTGAAGGGCTTGAAGAGTGGGATTCTTTTTCCTTGATATACTACTGACCAAAGCTAGGCTATTAGCAACACTATTATTGTTTGGTTTTAGCTCCAAGATATACTGTTGTTCTTAAGTAATGTTTAGGTTTTTATTTTTATTTTTGATACACAGATTTTAGGACTTATTCTGGTGCAGATATTAGTGAAAATACACTTCTAACATTGCAAATATGTTAGTTTTAATCATTCACCCATTGCAAAATCCTACCTTTTATGAACATATATGAATTTACTTGCTAAATTATCATTTCATTTTGCACTGTGGCAGTTTTTAGAAAACAAAAGCCAGATTAGAAAGGATCTAACAGAGCCACATGGACCCATAAAGACTTCAGAGGATAGAAAATGTGAACCTTGTTAGGACGACTGTAGCCACCTCTTTCTTCCCCCACTAAGACTTTGCACCGGGTTTCCTCTTCTGTCGAGCAGAATGTCACCGCCTGAGCTCGAGTCTTTGCTAATTGAGGTCACAGCGAAAGTAATGAAATTAACAGAGAGCACAAGAAAGTAAAAAGGAGCCCATGGGGGTCTCTGCCAAATGGCACTGGAGCCAGAGCCTCGGTCCCCCAGCAAAAAGCTCTAAAAACCTACGCAGGAAATCAAACAGTAACGTCTCAGGGCTATGAGCCGAGGTCTCCTGGAGGAACAAATCATTTTCTCAACAAAGCCAAAGAGAGATTACTGGGCACAGTATAGGAATGCTCAGCGGACATTTTTATGTGCCCAAGGGAAGTTTCCTAATTTTCTGGACCAGGCTGAGCAGCAAATATTGTGGAAAAGTTTGTGTGATACAGAGGACACTAGGAAGGAGAGAAGAGTTGTGAAGAATGATGGAAACTTTTATAAGAACTCACGAGTCATTTTAATCAAGCCCCTCAAAATTAGGCAAATATTTAATTAATGGGCAGGAACACTAACGTTATCTCTACAGAAAACAACAATGGTGTTAGAGCCATAATGGCATTTTGACTATTTATTTATATGTTTCATATGTTTCACTATTACTTCATTTCTGTTCATCCTGACATTGAGTTGGGAACAAATTAAAACAGTACAGTTGGTTTTGAAACCTCAGAAAAAGACTCCATAATCTTCATACATGATGCGAAATCAGTAAACATATTTTCCAAAATATGTTGTATTGTATTACAGTGCACCGACATTCAGTGGATTTCAAGTAAACAAACTGTTTCTGAAGAGTTCCTTTATGTTCAACAATTTAATGAATATTTCCTGTAAAGAGCTTATTCTCTGGGCACAGAGAGGCATTACAGTGCCTGGCATTCATTTCTGAGATCCCTCTATATTGAGGGGTTGTAATGTGGCCCAGTAGCAAAGCTTTTTGTATTGAGACTACATATTCCCCAAGGAGAGAATGACTGACGATGCAGAAATAAGCCCATTAGTTGAAAATAGGGGACAACATTAGAAGTTGTTATTTTGTCGGCAAGGACAGGAGCTCCACCCCACTGTTTGGACAAATGCTTACACATTTTAACTTGGTGGGAAAAAACACATTTCTGATTTGCAACACTTAGGGAACATGTTTATTGTCTTTGTGGTTATGAAAAAACACACACACGCACAATTAAAACAAATGAATATTTCAGTGGTGAAGCAGATCAAGAGCATAAAATGTGAAATGTTCTGGCCCTAAGTAGCATAGGCTAATGACGATTTTTAAACTAGCAGACCATGGTCAATGTTTCTCATTCATCACTGAGGGAGAGCACGGGCGCACTGTGCTAAATGTAATTACTGTTGCACATTATGTGGGCTATTCCTGTATTGTAATAAAATTAGCCAGAAATGCTTTTTGTCTTTTCTAATGCAACTCCATGGTAACCAGTGGACGGTCATAATGCAACACACTGTCCCGATCTGTGCCAGCTGTCAGACTTTGACAACCTTAGGTGGCAAGGCGAATTGGAGGAAACTACATTTCTTTCAATAAATTATGTGGCTCTGACCTGCTCATCCATTGCACAATTTTACATGGACATAATAATGTCCTGATGTACTGTATACTCATTTTTGTGATCCTTCAGCTTTATTGGTTTAATCACAAAGACAGAGGTCCCGGTTATTATAACACTATCCATCTTAAAATGTTCCTAAGATTTTCTCAGACAGGCAAGAAATTCAATCGGACTATATAGTTTATTACCATATTATACTATACCATATTATTCAAGCTGCAGAGAAACATTTTAAGCGTAGGCTTTAAAATACAATTTAAATGCTAAAAAAGGACCACATTTAGCCAAAACATATCTTCATAATGACAGACAAGACTAAATTTAACAATTTTTACTGATTCAGTGATACTCAAACATCATAATTAATATTTAAAGGGTGACAAATATATTGTAGGATATTTCTGGAATGACCACAAAAGCACGCCAACACTCGTCCCCTGACCAATAAGGTCTAAATAAATATACTGAACTTTGGGGCTTCTTCTCTATGTTGTGTGAAGTCCTTAATGGCATGAATGCTCAGAATCATTTTATTGCTCGTTGACATTGTTATTGGTGCTTTCTGACAATAGCCAACATTGTCTGTAGAGGTCACGAGGTCAGTTAATTACGCTTGTTTATTGCAGCAAAACTGTGGCAGCGTTTCTAATGATGTCAACAACTGCACAAGGAGGGTGGTTTGTTACCTGAATTGAAGTAGTTGATTTTTTTCTTCTTGAGGCCAGGAGTAAAGATGCCAAGAGAACATCTCAAAGCAATTAAATGAGATTTCTGTCTGATGACTATAGGTTTTTCCATTAAAACCTTTGAAACTAATCTCCCCCTGCTGAGAACACTTGTCTCTCCTCGTGGCATGGCTAGGAATCAGCAGTGAGAGATAAATAAATGGCCTTTAAAAAACATTGGCCCTCTTGTCAAGACACATATCCACTCAAGAGCAGCAGCAGTCCACATGTCAACTCTTTCTCTTTCCATTTCCTCAGCTCTCCTCGCTAAGACACTCCTGTCTAATGATGTAGAGGGACTGCAATCCCACAGGGCTAAACAGAGCTCTGTCATGTTGTCTCTCCCCCGGACAGCCCAGTCCACTATGGAAGTTAATACTCACCAATCATGATTCATTACAACAACAGATCTATGAATGAACTGCCCACCGCAAAGCAAAACACGCAACCAACACACAACTGCCCGGGAGAAGAAATAGGGCTCCCAGGGACCCCCCTCCGAACTAAATTGGATTGCCAATACGGCCCACAGACGTTTGAGAAGTCAAGAAAAACAATGGAGCAGAAAATAAATACTCCAAAGCCACAATGATGACTCCACTTGGTAAACTAACACAGTATTGATCGTCTTCTCTTTTTTTTTGTTTGTTTGTTTAGAAAAGCCTCATCCCTGCTAATAGCTGTCTCAGAGTGTAATCTCTCCCTTGTCCTCCCCCTCCTCTCCTCCCCCTCCACATACCCTATTATGTGGCTCCTTTCAGTGCGCCTCAAATAGTTTAGGTTCAGTGTCGCACTGGGGTACGGGGCATGGGACTGGGGACCAATTGTTTGCTAATGTTGACACCTGCCAGAGCTGGCTTGGCCTATTTGGGGCCCGCCAAGCTGCAAACTGGATGCTCACCCTCTTTAGCGAGATTAAGTGTGGGTTGCTGGGGTCACAAATCACTGGACTCCCTCTGATGTTGTGAGGCACAGAGCCAGAGACTGAGAGGACTAAAAGAGAAAGCTGGAGAGGGAGGGACAGAGGAGGGAAGAGGGATAAAGAGTGACAGTCTATTGTTTACTGAAAAGGAGGGGAATAATGTATCTTCTTGAGTGCGCGTAAACCAGTGTGCCCCATTCAAAAAAATATATCAACAGTGAATCCACGTCGCCAAAGCACACAACCGTTTTCTGCCTTGCTTTCTGTCTCCTTTTGGGTGCATAAGTGATCAGGAGAATATTTGAAAGCCTTTTTGTTTGAAATTCAGTATTAACAGGAAAGACCAATTGTCACACTCTGCTCTTGGTCTCCACATAACAGCTTGTGCAATTTCCACGCCCAAAATATAGCATTAATAGTGGGAGAAAATAGGATGCGAGCTATTAAACCATCTGCTTTTTATGATGATTCACAGGACAGACTTTCTGGGTTTGAATTTCACCAAATATGATGCTGATAAAAAGGACTTATATTCTTCGAGAATGAATAAACATGAAGATAAAGCATACTCCGTTTCTATAAACTAGAATTTCTTCAGGGAAAAGTCTGAGAAAGTGCTCATTTAGCCAAACATATATATCTTCTGGTTTTTTTTCAGTTTTTTATACACATATCGTGCAAAACCCAAGGGAAAACGAGCGTGGCCATGACAGACAGTGCCCTGCTCCCCCTCCTACCCCTTTCTTTGCAGATGTACATTAATGCAAAAAAAGGCAGCGAAGCACCCTCTCTCCCTTTAAAACTGCTGCTGTCCAGCCCGATCGTGTCAGTTTGAAGGCACCTATTCAAAAGTATTCATGCATCTGCCTTTGAGGCACAATAGCAGCTAGTTTATAAACTGTCTGCCCAGGCACCCAAAGGCTTTGGTTCTTATTGTTTTCATCCCCTTAATAAACTTTTTGGAGGAGTTCATCAACTTGCCTGAATAGCCTATGCAGCAAGTCTCAAGACAGAAAATAACAGAAGGGCCTCTTCTCCTCCCTCTTCTTTCTCTCGTCCTTTTCTAGTGGCTGTTCATCTAACAATGGTGAGAGTAGGCTGTCAGACATCACAGAGCTTTTTTTGTAGCAATACCAGAAAAAAAAAGTATTCAATAAAAAGAGAAAGCGGGCTCTTAAAATGGGAATCGAAGACGATTGTATTGTCACGTTTGCGCTAAAGGTATGGGCCAACTCAAGCAGCACAATAAGTTCAAAAGTTGTCTACAAAATTAAAATGTATATATAAATGTATATAAAGACAGAAAGTATTTTAAGGCATCGGTGCCCTTATCACAGCAAACATAACATTGATAATTTGCAGAAATTGTTGATAAAGATATTTGGATTTAAATTTCAAACAATCATGTTTGAATTTCTAGATTCAAATGCTGTTGAAGGTGAAAAAACATTAGCAAATGAATATGAAGATATTCTTTTTTAATCTATAACTTTAAAGGTTGCCTGACACCTGTTAGACAGGCACCACAAAAATGACGGGATGCAATAAAATGTAATTTTGGCTGTAAGCCACTAATCCACTGTTATACCTTTAGACTCTGTGGGGAAAAAATTTGCCAAACTTAAAAGTCTTTAATAGATGTCTGCTGTAATTAATTTCATACCTAATTAAAACACGGCTATACAGTCCACGCTGGCTGGCCTGTTCAGCCCGCTGGATGGCCATAATTGAAGTAATAGCGGAAAAAAGCCTGCTTAGAAAATAAAAGCCAGCAGCGGTCCAATTCAACAACTTATCCCGCCCCCCCCACCACCATCTGACCCAAAAAGGCCTTACTGGCTGCCCCGGACCCACCACCTACTGTTTCCCACTGATGCACTTGGTGCGTTTTAACACCCTAATTAGATGTGACAAGTTCAACGAGCTGGTTTCAGAGGAGGAAAAGCTGGTCAGGTTATGATTTCCGAGTCAGACTCACAGGGGAATCTCAGGACAGCTGATTCCTGTCAGCCTCATTCATCTTCTTCCAGCCAATTAAACATTACTGCTAACAAAGCGGTGGCAATTTGGGGAAATACATTAAATGCCTAAAGTGGAAATGGAAATGTTTGAGGTGATGTCAGCAGGCTGGTAACATAATAATAATAATAATAATAATAATAATAATAATAAATAATAAATTACTCTTGATTGATAAAATATTTAGATTTAAGGATAGTCTGCAGTGTACAAGATTTAATTTGCCACAAAAAAATAGGGTAATAGCCTATGTTGAATAAAAGGGTCATATATAAAATAAAAGGGTAATACCTAGAAGCAGTATATCCCAGAATATTAACTATCAACACTAAAAATATTTGCTAAAATATTAATCCTATTTAAAGAAAAACACCGCAAAATCACCCCTCCCCCCCATTCTTTATATTCCACAAAATAACTTAACCTTTAAAATATTATCAAATCAGAACAAACTGACATTTTAAAGCTGCTTTAGCTATTTAAGATAACCCATAAACCCCCATACTTTTGAGATGAACTACACCAAGAACAAATCATGCACCAAATAAAACAAATAAAAATGAAGTTTCACATAATTCAGCTACCTTAAAGTACAAAGTTTGGCACTAATATCCTCACCTGTTGACATGAACATGTCATGCACATCAGAAGGATGTGTGGGCATGTGTGTGCGTGGGTGAAAGAGAGGGGTGGGGAGGGAGGGGGAGGTCAAACTTAACCAAAGAAAGGGAAAAAAAGATTAAAAATGGAGATTCTCTATTTATTTAGGACTGCCAGCCCTGCAGGCAGAGTGCAGGATCCCGGAGCCCCATAGTGAAAATTGGCGGAATAAAACACAGACAGAAATGAGAGACGCGCTGAAGCACCCTACTGTTGTGACAGGATACCTGGAGGGCAGCGCTTCCTCTTTAATTTGTCTCATATGGTTTGAGACCCCCAACCAGACATTCAATCCTCAGAGTCTGCGTAAGCCTACTGAATTTAATTCTCGATGGTGAAATTATATGCTATAATTAAATATCATATCATTTAAAACTGCTGCTCAGTGGCATGGAGGCATCTTATCAACTTGGTCTTACTCGGCTTCGTCGTTGTTATCACATTAATAGCAACAACATCTAAAATGGGCCTATCAGCAGTTGTGGGGAAAATTGCAGGCTAAACAAAGGGCACCTATGGGTTTACAGCTTATATTCTGATATTTCCGAGCAGGAAATGTTAACCTTGAAATGCTACTATCTGCACCTAACAATGTGTGATCATAACCCCATAAATGAGGGGAGAAATTGAATCCTTTTAAGTTATTAAGCAGGAAAGGATTATAAACTCGTCTTTATAAATGAGCTAGAAATCCCCATGTCTTCCTCTGTACACTTTTAAATTTCCCACAAGAAGCTGGAGAGGAAAGATTGCCCCTTTTCAAGAGCCCCACAAGAGATGGAAAAACCATTTTTGTGCCCAGATAGGGAGTCATCCCACATGGTAAGCACCACTTTAATTAATAGACAGCCTTGAGAGGTATCACTGTCAGCCTGGATAATGGTGGCAGAGCCTCTGTTTGTGCTTCCATGAATATTTCTGATGTGATCAAAGTCAAATGCCAGCACAGAATGAATTTAAGCCTACTCCATTTTTTTTTTTATTTCGCCTAATGCAGCCGACACTTAAAGCTCCTGACACTGAAACGTCTCTCCAGTATGGTAGGCCTACAAGCTTAAACTGCACTCCTTAAAATTGATGCATTACTCAGTACTCATAAGCAATGGGTTTCATGTTATTATGTTGCACGGTTTGCTCATGTTACCTTGCTGGAACCAATGGGCTAATTTGTTACACTGGTAGTGGCTCTTCAGCATAAAACATTGTGATATGTCATTAACAACAAATTATACCACCAATTTTTTTATAAAAAAAACATATCCTTAACAAAGGAAATATATATATGGTGGAAATGCTTACACACAGATATTTTTAATCTTAAGTCTACTGAACGTTGTAGTAGCCTTAAGAAAATGAATGGGTGGAGACAAAAAAAAGGAGGAAGGAGTGTCAACAGAAACTATGATTTCAGTCCATTAATGCAGCTAAAATTAAAACTACTAGCACCACTTTATGCCTTCTGCCCAACTAAGCTAATTAACATTACTGAGCAGATGTTAAAGGCTGCCACTGTTTATTACATTAAAGCTAAACGTTAAAGGTATCCTTTATTAAATTAGTAAGAGAAAGACCACAGGCAGTTATCACCTGTGGCAACTAAACATCATATGGACACTGAAAACAAAACAAAAGGATCTCCCTTAAATCCAGAAATTATAGGACAGCCGCAAGCCCCGAAAACTAAAAGATGTCTAAAGCTCACTAATAATATTTCTTGTGAAAATGTCCAACAATTAGCGCATTAAGTTGACACTGTTTATAGGCTATTTAAACATATATTAATTAAATATATATTATATGTTATATAGATATAGGAAATGCAATATTTTAAGTGCTGTTTAGTTATAGAAAAAATTGTTTCGAATCTAAAAATTATCATTTTAAAATGTTCAATGGGCTCTATATTTTGCCACCTTTATTAACAACAGAGCCTTCAAATTATAATGATGATAATAATAATTATTATTATTATTTATTATTATTATCATCGATCATGTCGTGTCTTCCAGCTCCTGCTCCCTTTATAAGAAATGTAGGCCTACCGATGTAAATTCCAGTGAAATGTGGCTTGAGTGGCTGCGGGGACAGGGGAGGTTAATCCGAGTTTAATGCAGTGAAGCACAGCGCAGGGTCTGGGCTATGATGGGTATGTTATCTCTGCCCAACATTTGGGTCTCCCTCAATTTCCACCCAGCCAAATAGCTGCGAGAAAGTGCAGATGGAGTCACTCTCAATGCCTGAGGAAAAAACGTTATTAATAGCTAAATAACTTCCCCATACTTTCACTGAATCTCTCTCACACACTGTTCCAGATGGATTTGTTTGAAGTGGTCTCTCGCTTCATTCCCCTGTCCTTCTCATTCAGCACGGCTTTAGACCCGAAATATAGCTACATTATATTACCATACACTTAGAGACTGGGTGTGAGTGCACGGAAGTGTGTCCGTGTGTGTGCATTGTGAGCATTGTGCGTTTATGACGTGGAAAAGCACGGAGGGGGCGGCTTTTCACACATTTCATCACTATAGTTTGAAATGATAAAAACACAAATTATTATTTTTCTGTCTCTTTGTTTCTTTGGGAAAACACAGTTGTACCTGAGAGTGACTCATTTTCTCTGCGTAATTGGTTGACGTATGACGTACATGAACAAACTTTTACAGGTAACTGAGACAGAAATGAAAAAAAGGTAAAATCTAGAGACAATTACTTTCTCCAAATACGTTTTGGACCCATGTGTGGGTCACAATTTACGCCTCATATTCTTTTCTTTATAAATCACATTTCACTGAAAATTATTATAAACAGTCCTAACCTGGATCTTTGGTTTGTCTGACTTCCTCACACCTCTCCGCTGCTCTGTCACTTTCCCTCCCTGATGCGCGGAAATAATCCCACCTGGCATCTGTTTAATTAGTTTGAGAACCCCAGGTAATCCTGCGATTTGCTGAAGTGTCCATCGCCTGTCTCCACCTCATCTGACGGTCAGGTTGGTTTCATTAGTGTGGCAGATGGGCGCCGGACAGCTGATTCACCTTCTCTTTCTGAGCGGCGTGGCGCAAAACAAAACGATGCCCACGTTTGCACAGCTGCAGCGCAACCTTTCCCCTATTTCTTGCGCGTAATTAAACTTTGGCACAGAATTGTACAGCCGTACGCGACCATTAAAGTTCGTAGCTTGGATGGGAAACTTATTTCTGCACAAACAGAACGGACGGTGGACCAAGACAGACGATTAACAATTATCAGAATTTAAAAAAAAAAGTGGGGGGGGGGCATCACAGCAGCGTGAAAAGGAACAACCGTGTTCTGTACATCCGCTGAGTTTTGGATGGTTTAGCTTCCACTACGCCCTCCCGAGTATTAACTCCATGCAACAAAATAAAATGTACAACATTGTAATATGGTTAGCAGTTTAAGTACACGTTTAATAAAGCTAGATTAGAGCAGGGATAAATCCGTGATGTAACCTCTGAGAAAATCAAATACACAGGCCTAATAAACAAATAGATAAATAAATAAAGTCTTAAAATCTGGATAAGTAAACGAAAAAAAAAATCTCATGAATTTTGTGCCCTGGGCGAGCCACTGTGAGCTCCGCTCTGAGATGAAAGTGAAAAGAAATAAAAGGCTCTATTTAATCTGCTTTAAAACCCCTCTCCACATAAGGGCTGGGCTTCAAACTCGGAGAGTGAGCGGCTGATTGGGGATAAATACATTTCTTACCATGCCTGGGAGCTATTACACCCGGCACGAACACAGCCACCTATTCAGCAACCATCGTTTCCAGTGCTTACTCTAATAAGTATTAACATTATTAGATGCCATCCGGATGCCGGTAGTCTAAACTGCATTACGCAGAGGAAGCGTCTCTTTTTATAGTAACGTAATTGAGTCCCAATTTAAAACACAAGCGGCGTTAAGGGGAAAAAAATAGAACATTATGTGAATATTTTGCACAAACACTAGAAAGTTAATAATAATAATAATAATGCGATGAAAATGTAGTTAACACTTTACAAGTCAAACGATCACTTTACTCAGAAAAACGCGTCCTCAGTTTTACGCGGCTGAGTTGTGCGTAACGAGCAGACTCTCCAAAAAGAAATGTTGGTCATTTATAGCCAGCAGGGTTAACTGAACATCTATATGGGCACTGGGGATATTTGCAACAAAAGTGTGACATTTTTTCTCATAACATTAACGCGTGGTGTGACAGAAAAAAAAGAGACCGTTTTCACGCTATCAAGTGATTCTTCTCCAACGGGCCATTATATAAAATTACAAAACTATCTACCAGCGGGGCGTGCTGAATAATTCATCTTCTTTTAAGTCTCTCCTTGCCCTTTGTCCAAACTTTTCTCTCTCCTTTACCCGGTTTTTGAATGAGAATGGACGGGCCCATACTCTCCTTTTTGCTGCCCTGCTTTCCAGGATTTGCTTTTGTACCTCGGACTCTTCACTTTAGAAAAGGGTCAATGGAGGGGAGGTTTTTGCTCGTGAAGTTCATCTTCAAGTGTGAAAAAAAAAAAGAAGAAATTTGGCAGTGTCTTTTTGAGAGAGAAAAGGAGGCTTTTGTGAACTCTTATCTAAACCCCATTCACTCATGTTTGATCAGCAAAAGGGGCCATCCTTTCTGTCGTTTGGAAGTTGTGCATTTTCACTCCATGTGCAAGAAACATTGCGAAGCACTAAACATACTGTGACAGTAAAATATGACAATAAAACCACACGTTTGTCTTGTAAAATGCCAAACAACTCTACTTCTACGCTTTTGAGACAAACTTAAAAACAACCTCACGTGTTCTAATTTAAAGTCTAATTGCTCGTAATGTAATGTTTCTCAAGTTTGTCATTTTTAAATATGTAAAAATAGGCCGCAAAAAATATTATATACCACACGTGATATCAATACATTTTAAGGTAACAAGCTTGCGAAATACTATTGTCACGCTGACAGCGAAGACCTGCACCAAAGCTTTATTTTTCCCTCCTCGCAGCATTACTAATAGAGCAAATAATAATATGAACATTGATTTCCACTTTAACTGACAAGTGGTGAAATGTCAGTGAACTGACATCGATTGTGAAACGGGTCAACTGTCAGCTGTCGTTTAGAGGTCGTTAAATGGAGTGAATGAATGAGGAGGAATTCGCTACACAAATTAATTTTCTGCAGTTAAATACCTTCTGCCAAGGCTCTCATAAATAATTGAGTGAACGAACAACTGCTGGCTCGGAGTTAAAAGCAGGAATACATTCTCTGCGTTTAGCTGCAGCTCGGGTGTGGGACAATTTCCCAAGAGGACGTAAAGTGGGAAGTATATTTAAAACAATTGCTTCCTGTTTACAAGGCTGTAATCGACTCTACGTAATAATAATGAGAATAATAATAATTTGTTAATTCAGACATATGTACAAAAGGGCCATATACTTTCTGCTGTTAACTTACATTTATCACCGAGGATGCCATCGATGCTATGCTTTGTTTTCTTTTCTCCATCTTCATCCTTCTTATCACAGTCATCCTCGTCATCTTTTTTGCCAAATCGGGCCCTCAAAACGCGGCTGATGGAGCTCACTAATGGCAACAAAAAGGTAAATGGGTGATTAGCCCTAAAACCCATAAAAGAACCATTGTAATCCTATCATGCATTTTTAGAAGGATACCATACAAAAAAAAATAGCACAGGAAAAGTTTTACATAAAGAAGCTGCATGGAGAAAATATTAAAAATTAAAATTCTATATTAAAGGAGGTAAAAATACACTATTAAAGCAATAAAATAAAATAAAAATATTGAGCACCAAAGGCACATTTTGCCAACAGGATGACTTTTTTTTTTCTGGGTCAAACAGCTGTAGGTGAGCTTCCTGCTACACTGAAACATTTGATTACCAGTAACTGGGGCTTAAAACATGTTGGATTCAAAGTGATGTTCAGAAGTGTTGCTGCAGTGTTCGCTCGTAATAAGAAAAAAAAGTGCAGCTTACCAGATGAAGCCTCACCTGAAGGAACTGTGCTTCTGTCGCACACCCCGTCCTTCAGCAGCTTATCCCGGATCTCCCAGCTGAACATACCCGGGTTTTCTCTCTTGTACTCTTCGATCCGCTTCTCCACGTCAGGAGTTGCCACCTGCTTTAGGTTTGAAAATGGTGTAAAGGCAGGAAAACAGAGGAAAACGAGGGGGGTTGGTGGGGGGGGTGGGGGGGGTGGGCATTACGCACACTTTTAGTTGTAGGGAATGT
>JAVQJD010083149.1:0-59433 GCA_036023655.1 Nannoperca australis | reverse complement strand
AACGTTGGGTCTTTGTGTGTGTGGAAGTTGGTCTCGACCGGCTCCATGTGATTGAGTGCCCTGAGATAACTTTGTTATGATATGGCGCTATATAAATAAAATTGAATTGAATTGAATAGATAAGTTGGTTAATGAGATTATATTGTATCTAACAAAGCCACAGGCAGGAATATTAATGCAGAGCCATTTACGAATAAAGAGCCACTTCTTAAACTCAAGACATCTCATTCCCCAACAAACAGACACATTTGATTATAACTGTGAGAGAAGTTATGAAATGACAGTTAAGATTAGAAAACAGTCACTTGATATGCCACTGGGGCCTCTGCTCCGCTTTTAAATTAACGATGACGACACACTGATGACCAAAGGAACACGGAATTATGGGATCTGTTGTCAGTGGGTTCCGTGGACTTCACTGTGAACTGTTTTGATCTGAGCTACTTTTTTAATGGTTCATAATATTAAACCACTGTGCCTTGAGGATTATCCAAACTAATGGGGAATTAGTTTGAATAATCCTCAAGGCACACATTTCTTATTTCCTTTTCTTTTTCTTTTTCTTTTGGAACTGGGGATAAACTGGCCTATAAATATAAAGCACATATGATAGATATAAGTACACACATAAAGCAGTGTAACAGATTGTGACAATATAAAATACAAGGGTCTTACTGTTCAGTGTAATCACAATAAATATCTTCACAGCGTTTATGAACTAATTATCTACGTTTATGCAATAAATAATGTAATTTCGTGGAGGATTTTCATGTCTAATGTCTATTATTTCACCTCTCTTCTACTCTTTCTCTTTTTCTACCTCTCTTTTGTGCACCAGCTGGGACAGCACTACTTGATTCTTGCTGAAGAGAAGGACACAGAGCTAAATAATCATCTGGCTGTTAATTGGCTGATTAAAGCAGCTAAACAGGGAAGAAAAGGTGCAGCGAGAGTACTTCAGCGGTGTTGGGCCCAGAAAAAAGGTTAAAGTTACAGAATTCATCACATGGATGTGTGTGTTTGCGTATTTGTGTTTGTATTTCCTTAACTGTTACTTGTCTGTCACCCTCTTCCAGGAATCACTCCAGAGAATGAGGAAGACATGCGCAAGCTGTCGACAGAGAGTAAGTTTGAGCTGGCAGTACGTAAAGCAGCCATGATGATGTACTGGAAACTCAACCCAGAGAGGAAGAAGAAGGTGGCTGTGGCTGAGATGCTGGAAAATGTCAGCCAGGTCAATGCAGTGCAGGGTAGGAGGCACACACAAAATTTCACACACACCATATCAATTTAATTATTTTGAATTGTGACCACAATCCTGCCTGATGTACTACAGATTGCCCAGAATACTGTGCACATTGTTATATGATGACTTTTAAATATATGATATATTCCCCTCTGTGTATTTCAGTATTTGCAGCTGTCACAGTGAAGAATATCACATTACATGCAGGCCATGTTTGTAACTCACTGAATTTGTAGTCATTTTCCACCAATAGGTGGCACTGCAAGCAGGATTCCTGGCCCAACTTCAGGCCAGACCCAGAAAGTATTGGAGAGCATGGTCAGCAATGAGTGTAAGTATCCAGAAAGGGAGAGAGAGAGAGAGAGAGAGAGAGAGAGAGAGAGAGAGAGAGAGAGAGAGAGAGTATAATGTGCCCTCTTGTATAACTGACTGCTTTGTGCTTTCTCAGCTACACACTTGGTGGACCTGGATGACTTTGTTGAGATGACTAAAAAGTATGCACAAGGTATTGTCCCCTCTGCCCAAAATGGCAGCCATATCACAGCCAAGACTGAAGTTCCTACACCTCAAGACAGTGGTGGAGAGGTAATAAACCCAATCAGCAGAAATGATAATAATGATAAGCATAATGATGAGTAATGTATGAATGTATTTATGTATGTAATGTAATTATTCTGTGTGTGTGTGTGTGTGTGTGTGTGTGTGCGTGTGCGTGTGTGCATGTAATTGTATTTTAAAGCACAAGGCTGAGCTGGTCCCATCAGGATATAGGAAAACCCACCGAAGTTCTTGGAGTTTTGGCCGAAGCGGGATGATGCTGGACTCTGAGCAAACTGGGGCCATAAAAAAAGCCATGGACATGAAATCACGCTTAATGGTATGATAATCATATGTATTACAATTAATTCTGCTTTTGTATATTTCTTGAATTACCCTTTATAAAATATCTATCAAATGTATATCGTTGTGGATGTTTTTACTCTTTTGAAATCATCCACTCTGAATTCTCTTTCCTGGTTTGTTTCTTCTTCTTCAAATCTGTCTCTCTTCACTTCAGACGCTGCAGTACCCGCTGCAAGTCATTGTTGAGATGAAAGAGCACCTGGTCGACTGGGCGTCGCGTGCCGGTGTCCAGTGGCTGAGCACAATCATCCCTACGCAACACGTCAATGCACTTATTTTCTTCTTCATCATCAGCAACCTGACAGTGGACTTGTTCGCTTTTGTCATCCCTTTGCTTGTCTTCTACCTCTCCTTCATCTCTATGGTCATCTGCACACTGCGTGTTTTCCAGAGCAGCAAGGTGAGTGTAGTTGCACAAACATTGCATTGTTTTTCAGTGCAAAAACGATGCCAGTGAGAAACTCATATAGTCGAGTAATATAATAATTGTCACACACATAAAGCACATACATTTTCCATGAAATCTGACCGTGAGGAAGCCTGGTGGACTCTGATCTTGTGACTGAACAGTAATGTCTCAAAGTTGGCAGTAATGGTGGCAGTTATTTTTGGATGTTGAAATGCTGCATCTAAAATCCATCTTATTTTTAACTCTCAGCAATGTCTTTCTTCCCCTAACCTCATATCTTTCCTTCTCTTTTTTCCACAGACTTGGGAGAACTTCAGAGCCTTGACATCTCTACTGACACGTTTCGAACCTGGCTTGGATGTGGAGCAGGCAGAGACCAACTTTGGCTGGAACAACCTAGAACCGTACCTCTATTTTATTGTGTCTGTTTTCTTCGTCATTTTCTCCTTCCCTGTAGCTGACAAGGGCTGGATCCCCTGTTCTGAGCTCTCCACTGTGGCTATCTTCTTCACTGCTGTCAGCTACAAGAGCCTCAGCCCCACCGCTGCGACATATGCAAGACGAGCAATGGTCATAGAGGTCAGGTGGCGCACAAAACTGGCATAACATATGTGATCCAATTAATCAATAGAGTTTTGCATGTTGTAGCTTATTAAGTACAAATAACACTGTATGTTTACATTATTACCATCATAACTACAATCTTACATACCATAAAGCAAGTTTGTGGATTCATTTCTAATTTCCAGGCAGCCATATTGATTCATTTGAATTTGGTTTTAAAATGAAGTTGCAGAAAATTGATGTTTTTAATGCATCAAAAATATTCATTGGTGTGTTTAAGGAAACTCCAACATTCAAGATTTGGTTGTTGACATTTCACAACACAAACATCACAAACAGGGATCCTTGCTTTCCTCTGTATTATCACAGGAAGATAACATATCTATCTCTACTAAGGTATCTGAAAGTAGATTTTCATTGCACACTGACATTAATTGACATTAATCACTGTGGAAGATAAGAAAAAAATCTGTCTAAACTTCAATGTCTTGCTAAAATGTTTGACAGGAATTTAACATGAACTGTATTTGATGGGCTAAAACATGCCGAAATGAAGCCTTTTAATGTTTATTTTTAATCTGACAGACTTTGTAACAAATCAGTTCTCTCAAAGTTTACATATGTACTTTTTTTAATGCAGGTAGCATCATCTCTGTGTTGCCTGACCCAGTTCCTGCCAGAGAACATGACAGTGCTTCGTTTACTGGGCCACACCTTCGCCACACTGCCACTAGGGGAGTCAGTGGTGCTGAAGCTCAGCCTCCCCTGCCTGCTGTATGTTTACCTGTTCTGTCTGTTCTTCAGGTGAGCATAAACATTTGGGCTATTGGATGTGTTTGTTTGTGTCAGTGGGTTTTAAAATCCCACCCCAGCTTTTTTGTAAATTGATCAAATTATGCCCTCCAATATAATTTATTTTCTTTGGTCTTCTTTCTGTGAATTTTTATCTTCAGCATGGCCAGGATGCGTGGTTTCAGGGGGACTTACTGCTTCCTGGTTCCATACCTGGTGTGCTTCATGTGGTGTGAGTTCTCGGTAGTCCTCCTCCAGAGCTCCTCTGTTGTAGGTTTAATCCGCACCTTGGTGGCCTACTTTCTCTTCCTGTTTGCCCTGCCTGTTCTAGCTTTTGGCCTTGCCGCCATGCTCTTAATCCAGCTCTTCAAGTGGTTCCTTGAGCTGGAACTGACGAAGATGATTGTGACCCTCGTAGTTTGTGCGATCCCTGTCACCCTGCGGCTGTGGACACGGTTCAGCTTGTCTATTCTGGATGTGTTCCGCTCACTGACTCACCGTGGCCCAGTAAAGCTCATCTTACTGTGTATCTCCATGGTGATCCTGTTCTTCTCTATCTATGTGTACCATGCAGAGGGACAGAAAGTGTACAATTCCACCCTAAGTTGGAGCCAGTACAGCCAGGCGTGCGGGCCACCGGCCTGGGAAACTAAAGGCATGGCCCAGACACAGATATTCTGTAGTCACCTGCATGGACACAGAGTCACCTGGACTGGGCGTTTCAAGCATGTTCGTGTCGCCGAAACAGATAACGGGGCACAGTCAGTCATCAACATGTTGCCAGTGTTTATGGGAGACTGGCTGCGTTGCTTGTATGGGGAGACATATCCCAAATGTGAGCCAAAGAATTCTACAGTCGCAAACCTAACAGCTGCCAATTTGGCAACCAGCTCTGCATCGGCTACCGTTTCACTGCCATTGCTGCTCCAAATGCAAGAAGAGGAAGAGCTGTGTCAGACCAAGGCTCTGGCCAAACACACCTGCCACATCAAGCGCTTCGACAGCCATCGCTTTGAGGTGATAGTAGGGATGATCCGGCATGGAAGGGTGGAGGCAGAGGACCCAGCCAGGGATATAATCCTAATGGCCAGCCATGAGTTCAAACAAGTTTTGCTAAACCTAAATCCTGGTAATATGGTGGAGTTCAGCACCAAATTGGAGGGCCGTTTAGGAGCCAGAGCTCCAGCTTTTGAGTTGAAGGCTATCCACTGCCTGGACTGTGTTTCTTCATTGCTGACTGGAGGCAGGCAGGTGAAGATAGAGAGAGACTGGAGACGCACCACTATGAGAGCCCTGAAGTTTGCATTTGATTTTTTCTTCTCTCCCTTCCTGTCAGCAAAAATATCTGCCTGAAAACAAAGACAACAAAACAATGATGCTGAAATAATAATGACTCACCTGACTCTCATCAGGAAGCCATGCTGTCTTTTTTCTTGTGATGTGATCATGCTACTAATGTAACTTATAGTATTGTTTACAACTTGATTTAACGTGGATCTGCAACTAATGTTTATGTAATGAAATATTAACAATGTGAAAGCATCTAGGAGATGATATAATACTTTTAATACTTCCTATTAGTGCATGTGTTTACAAAGATTTTACTATTTCAGTTCATGTACCTCTAAAGCAGTTCCAAAACGGTCAGATACAAACTTTGGCTTGAGACTCATTGTAACAATCACCTTGAGGCAATTTTCAATTTTTCCAGTTTTGTTTTAAAGAACTGGATAAAAACCTGTAATTTGATGGTTCCTGATTATATGCAGGGAAGGTATTATTGGATGCTGACCATTTCTGAATGTCTAGAGATACTTTACATTTGTTAAAAATAAAATATTATGAGTGAAATGTATCTTTGATGAGCAATGTTACAATGTTTAGTTTTAAGAAATGTCTTACTTGTATGGAGAATATGTTTGCATGTGCAGTATGTGTACCGTTGTGTGTGTACACATTAGTGCATTTTTAAATGTACATTGTGTTGTAGAATATATGTACTTCTGGCTCTGCTAACATGTTAGGGTTAAAACATTCTGGTCTTAATCATCAGATTTTCCTGTGCCCTGAGCTACAATGCACATAAAATGGTATTTGGAAATCGAACATAAAATGTCAGTTCCGTTTTCTTATGTTTGCAGTGAGGCCATTTATGGTAAGGCCATAAACTTGTCAAAGTATGCAGCTATAGTCTCACTTTCATAGTTTGTGTTACACATTCACACACCAACATGCCGACGATGACATGGCCAATGTTCGGTGTTACTCTTTATGGTGTTTGGCCAAACCATGCAACAATTTAAATTAACTAACCATGTGTGTGTGTGTGTGTGTGTGTGTCCTCTGGGATATATATATATATATATATATATATATATATATCCTCTAGGAAAAAAACATGAAATAAAAACAAAATGAGCGCATTAATTCCTAGAGTTTATTTTTATTTTTAAAAAAGTAGACAAAGCAACAAAACATTGAACAGTGTTCATTCCATAGAAATAGTGTCTATAGTGGGACTATTTGAAATGATTTGTTTTGCTTCACAGAACAGAGTGTCATGATAATTTAGTCGCATGTATGATTAGAATATTAATGTCACAATTTTTTACTTTGCCTTTTGCCACTGTCCAGTGAAAACTGTGTATCTTCCCAATTTTGCGATTTTCAACTTTTCCAAGTATTTGTGTGTCTTTATGGATTAAGAAAACCCCCCTTATGCAAAAAAACTATTTGAAAAGTGATTATTAAAATCCAGTTATCTGAAAATGCTGAAAACAAGGTTGTTTTTCTTTGAAATACATGTTTTTCACAGGACAGCATAAGAAATGTACGATCATTACGAGTACTCATTAGATGATCTACATATAACACTTGCAGTACATGAAAAGCCACATATGTGAACATTATTACATTGTAACCTTTACTTACTTGTGAATGACAATCACTAATGCCTGTTTACTGTGAATTTGAGTGCCTTCTTTATTTAGTGATGGAGTTTATGACAGTGTGGAATGGTTATTAAAGTTTTGTCTTTCAAACAAAACCTCTTGTGTGGTTTTATTCAGATTTATAGTCTGAAAGTATTGTAGTGATGAAAAATGGTGCCCCTTTAAATATATACTCAAAGACATAAAGGCATACACAAAACACATTTTTTGTAAGATTTCACATAATTTTATTAATGCACATTCCTTTCGTTCATCTCATTTGAATTGTGTTTTTTGTATTGTTAGATTTGTCTTTTTTAAAGTATGATAGATATACACGCTAGTAGCATTGAGTAATGGCAACATGCTTCTGCTGCTGTGCTCCTGAACACAAATCCTCTCACTGGTTGTAGGTGGCGGTGGATGTTATGATGCGATTACAACTGACCTGCTCTAAACTACAGCTCACAATTGGAGGACTGAGCCCTGGATCTTGTGTAATTCTTTAGGTGGCCTGTCATTATGTAATTCATGTCCTTGTGAGTTGTCATCATTTTAGATTTTGTTGTGTTTTGTACACTTTGTTAAACCAATCAGATCGTGTCTGCATTCAACAACATCGGCAGACAGTGAAGACCAAAACATAATAGAGGTTCCCATGAGAGAACCCCCTAGCCCACATGCTGTAACGTAAATGTACGTGAACAGTGATTTAGAAACCAAAAGAGGTAAAAAGTAAGGAGAAAACAGACAAGTGGAACATAGATTTTATAGATAACTTTTTTTCTTGGGATTTAAGGTTTACAAAGTGAAATTGTCATTGATCCATCAGACAGAGTACTTGTCAGATTTAGTGCAAAGGGACATGATAGTTTCCACCACTTTGCACTGATTCTGTTACTGCACCTGCTACAGTGCACATCCAGATCACTTACAAAAATCCCATCAGGGCCAAGGTCACTTGAAAACAAAGCATTTCACTGTAAACAATCAAATCTTGGCCAAGTCACAAAATTCAATCACCTTACTGCTGTGCATCCTTGGCTTTCACTGTCGTACCCCAGAGTAGCATGTGGCACTGTGAGGTATACGGTATAATGACATTTAGAACCTGTGGTATGATCAATTCACATGACATTAATGTTTTAACGTGTTTCAGCAATGTACACAATGAGCTATTGCACTGACGATAACCTCCAAATACACTGGACACAAACATACTCATCAAAACTCTGATTAGCTGAATCAGGGGCCTCCTTTGTGAACAATGTGCTTAGATTTTCTTGATTGTAAGATACTTCTTCAAATTGTGCTTATGCGTTATAAAATGAACACTGCTCATTTTAAATTAGCATAACACTTAACTTATATTAAACTTTTGTTTATAATAGATTTAATCATAAATCAGCTTCAATTTCAGCATATTTGAGGGAGCTCAACTGCCACTCTGACTTTCAGTAATTTACCACATAGGCATGTAGACTTTAGAAATGGGAATTACCATAATACAGTAATCAAAGCCCAATACAGGCCTAATATACACAACAAAACAGTAAGTGTTGGTTTGTGCACAACATACCCCTCCCCCTATATAGCCAGCAAAACCTACGTACTGCTACAAGAAAAAGCCCCTACATCGAGTCTTTAAATTGAATAGTGCGATTCTGCAACCTTTCTATACAAGAGATCCCAGGTTCATCTGCAGTGTACCAGACAAAATGCATCTTAACGCATAAAAAAAAAGAACACAGAATATTTACAGCTAACAGTAAAAAGAGTGTATACCTGTAGAAGAAAAGCTTAAAGCAGGAATACTGCTGTACTGTGTTTTTGTTAGTGCGGTTATTGCAAAGTGAATATGGCAAAGATTATGGGTCATTTATGCGTGCAATCTCCAAGAGCACTGCTCTAAAGGAGAGGTTCAGCAGCTGTTGTCTTCCAATAGAGGATGATTTAGGAAAAATGTTTCATGATGTTGCTGTGAAGAGCTGTACACCACTCCTAATGTTGCACAATCGTGAAAAGATGCTTAGATTTAGATGCACTGTCTGGCAAAGTCATTGCAAATCCGCAATCTAATCATCTCAAGAACTTGTTTTGTAGCATAATTTCTTCTCTGTTGCAACCCAACACACATCTTCCATTTTGTGTCAAAAGTTACCAAAGTGCAACATTGTGTGATCAACAGCAATGTAATTGCAGATGGAGAGGTGTCCCCGCACCTCTTTTACCTCCCCTACAGTGGGGCAGTTACACAAACATCTTCAAAAAGTGGGAGTAGTGGGAGCAAAAACATGTCCTGATGGGTGCTGGAGACATCAGTTCCCCTCAGTGTTGAACAAAAATGATTATACATATTCGTAGAGCATCAAATAAACTGTCATGTCATTTTATCATTAATCTAATCTTTTATCAATACAAACAGATGTTGCATCTTAGTATGTTGTGAAATAGCTTGGCTTTGACTTAATCTTCTCAAAAAAGGTTGTCCACTCCCCATGCCTTTTCTAAGACATCCAAATATAGCATGGTAGCTGTTTGTGTTTCTGTGACAATCAATAAAGCACTGCTTCTGCCACTGTCCACATTCCCATCTCTGTCACTGTGCCTGCGCCTCAGGGTTGACACGATCCTGGAAGATGTACAAGTTGTTGGTGGCTGCTATGGCAATGATATTCTCAGAAGGGTGCCAAGCCATGTGCAGGATTTTCTTGGTGAAGTCCAGGCTGTCAACGCCCACATCTCCACGGCGACGTTTACCACCAGTATACACACGCCGGGTCCGCAGCACAGCCCGAGGTTTGCTGTTTTCTCGCCAAGCCTCCAGGGTTACGCCTCGCCCCGTTTCCCTGTCAAACATCCGGAAGAAGCTGTTGTACGCCCCTGTCATGATCACACTGAGGAAAGGAGAGGAGAGGAAAGGAAAGATGGACACGAGGAGAAGTGAATGCAATGCAGATGGTGAGGAGAGGAAAAGCAAGGTTCCGGGAAGGGTGAGGAAGTGGAAAAGAGGAAAACAAAATTGAAGGCACAGTGATTGATTTCATGACTGCAAAGCTTGTTTGTGGGATTGATTTAAATGTCAGATAATGGCAGCGGCAGAGCATTTAGGGAATCACTGTAACCAGAAACACACTGACACATCCGCCCCTCACCACCACCCCCCGCCCCTTGCTTCCAAAAGGACAAAAATATACTGTCCATCCTTTTCTCCTTTTAATCCCTGCCACTTACCTGTCTGAGCTGTTCCAAACGCACTCAAACTTGTCAAAGATGCAATCGTTTTCATAGAGCGAACACAGCTTACTCCTTAGGTATTCATGGACCTGGGGACCATGCAGACAGTCAACCTTAGTTTCTGGGGTAGAATCAGAATTATACATAGTGGTCCAGTGGATTGACCACATGCAGACCACAATAACCCAACGATATTACGTTTACAGTTATATAAAACAGAGAAAAATGTCATGACATGATTAAAAATAAGGCAGTCAGAAGGGCTACATAAACTAGATTGGTGACAATCAGCACAGGTAACTAACACATGAAAGATACACAAATGTGCTACCTTACCTGGTACGTCTCCACGGGACCCTTGTCCATATTCAGGTCCCACACCTTGGCGGTGAGGTAGTCTCTTGTCAGCAGGTAGCGTCCACTGTGGCTAAATTTGACGTCTGACACGGAGGAAATAATCTCTGAGAAGAAGGACCGGCTCCCTGGATCCTCAGGTTCCTCAAACTCTGATCAATTACATCAATGACAGAGTGGTATGGTGTGTTTTATTGATTTTTTACATGTTTTGTTTTGTGAGACTGACATGCCTTATGCTCAATTAATAAACTTTCTAATCTCCACAACATGCTCACGTTTGGTGTGTTTGTCGCAGAGTGCAGAGGCTCTCATGTCACAGAGGCGCAGGGTGCCCTTACTGCTGCTGTACACAAACAAGTGGCAGTGGTGAGGGTGGAACTCTGCAGATGTTATCACCTCCGTCAGATCCTCCATGTTGGCTGGTTTGATGTCCACAATGTCTGAGAAAAAGGTCTATTAGGGATGATACACCACAGAGATGGCACCACATTCTTGGGAGGTGGCAAAGGCATTGCAGGATAGACCGGGTATAATGACTGTGCACATGGTGTGATATATGTTAGAATATTTTTGCAGAGAAGAGTGATGAACCCATCTACAGAAAAAATCATACTCACAAAGCACCCAACATACCTTTCAGTTGCTTTTCAGTTTTAGATGATTGTTTAATTTTTTTGTAACAACCTGTTCTCCATGCTCAGACCGCACTTCATCACAACCCAAAAACGTTGCTCCCCAACCAACCCCCAATATGCATGCTCACTCTGTTCCTCTGTCTGTTCTATTTGTGGTAGTCCTGTGTGGCTCAGTAGAAAGTGTACTGCTGAGTGAATTATTTAAACTCGTCTTCCATAGATGCCACTATGATTTTCTAGGTCAGCTTCCATTTGAATGGGAAATCTCCAAGTGCACCTCACCCAACACGCTAAAGCATGTGCTGAATACACTCTCTGGGAGGCGGTACACGCCACTCTAATCCAAACATAAATCCAAACATTGCCACACACTGTTTACATTAAATATAGATCCAGGATGAATTCACATGAGCAGGAGTGTAATGTATGTTTAGACTGTAGGTATATTTAAAGTCTAGATTTAGACATATGGTTTGGATTTGTTCACAGTGATAGTAGTAGATGACACTGAATGGTAAAACTGATAAATACAAAGCATGCAAAATATATTTCAAGGATAAGTATTTCTTTACAGCAGCATGTCCATGTGAATCTGCTTTAGAGAGCATTCAAGAGCATGTATATACATGTTGGTACATTTGCATGTATTGCACATCAACCCTATTAGTTCATGCAATCAAGTCATGAACACTAACATACATAGGATTCAGTGTGTTGTTACAATGTAATAAGCATTTATTTAAGGCTTGGATGGATGTGAACTGAACCCAACAATATTATTGACTTATTATTACAATACTTAACATGCACTTGGTTGGTTGGTTGGTTTCCGCTATATATATCTCTTCCACTCTTCTTACTTTCTTTTTTAATCCTGTTCCATTAATTGATTTTTACTCAAAAATGATCTACATATAGTATAATCTTTTCATATTGCTGCTGCAGAATTAGTTGCAATGACACTAAAACTTCCATAACAGTGAAAAGGATAGCCCCAGTGATCTACTTTGTACTTTTATTTAGTAAAGCCCTGGGAATTTTATACCCTGTGAAATCGGAGTTGCTTCCTCCAGTGAAAGATTATGTTACACACAAAAGTCAGAGGCGAGCTCTTGAGTTATAGAAAGCAGAGAATGATGTTTATGAGCACGGCGGAATTAATAAATGAAATGTGTATGATGAGAAATCACTGTTAGGAAGGATACTGAAGCTGCGATCCGTGATGCCCAGGTGCCACATATTGATGCGGAGGTCATCAGCAGACAGGTAGGTCTCCCCGTCACTGTTGACCGAGATGGAGTTAACATGGTAGGTATGCCCGTTGGAGAACACTCGCCTGGGACGAACCTCTACCATCAGATCTGTAGGTTTCAGCACTGGCACCTTTGGTACAGAGATAGACAGAATTAACAAAAGAGGGAAGGAAAGAAAGAGAGCAGGGGTAAGAAAAAGAACAATAGAAGGACAACAAGGAAGACAAGAAGGACAGAATAAAGAATTGGGGATTATGTGAGGGCTAAAACCAAAGGCATAAAAGGCAGACACAGGGCTTGCCAATTATATCACCCTGATACATACAGTACTTGACTGACCAAACTCAAAATGTGCACCTGCAGGCTTGCATGTGTGTGTGTGTGTGTGTGTGTGTGTGTACACCTGCAGAGAGGTGATGGTAGAGATGTCCTTGAGCCGTCCCTCCTCATCTTTCAGGTTGTATCCCTCTGGCCTCTTGTCTCTCTCACTCACCTTCCACAGTTTAATGGTCTTATCTGTGACAGGCAGGAAGATTTACACAGACAACATCAACAGCTTTCACATCAACAGTGGAGAAGAGACTTGATAATGATTTCTTCATCATTTTGTAAATTTCTCCACTGCGAGACTATTAAAGGATTTCTTCATCATATGGCCAGTTTTGAAGGCAATCCAGATGAGTCTTTAGTGTAGTTTAAAATTTGTACTTTAGGGAAGAAAACTATTGTGTAAATTGAGCTACGGTTCTTCAAAGTATGATCCCCGTCTCACAGATTTTTAGGGATATTAAGTCTCATGAGAGGAATATAATTAAAGCACAGATTTGCTGGGAACTGTAGGTAGGTTGTACTAATGTGATTTCTACTATCAATCAAAATTCATGCATATTCAAGGTTATTATCATATAGCACAAACTGTACATAGGTCTATGAGTTGTGCTTCATCCTAACTGGGAATTAGAAATCAGGTTGATCTCCTGGTGTCACTGGATTCTCACCATTGGTGGAGAGGAGGAAATGTGCTGCATTCTGCTGTGGCAGCCATCTGATCTTGTTGATTTTCTCTTCAATCTCCAGACTCTTCAGGTAGTCGAAGTCTGGCTCGTGACTCTGGAACGTGCTGTAGACATTGTACTCCCCCGAGTCCCCCGTCTCTCCCACCTCCTCTGACTCCTCTTTAGACTGTCCAGAGCAAATAGTGAAGAAAAATACAGTTCTGAATGAACATTTGTGTGTAATGATATAACAAGAAGAACATCCCTGTAGGACATAGTGATGCATAGAATGTTGTAGTGTTCGTGGCTATCCTGGGTATAGAATACAGTGATTATTTCAAGTTTAACAAATTAAACTGACCTCAGTCTCCCTCTGGAAGATGACCACTCGGCCACCTTTATCCCCTGTGGCCAGCAGGTCCCCTGTCTGGTTAAACTCCACTGTAGAGATGACATCAGCTGGGAGATTGACGGGAAAATGTGAGGCGATTAAGCAAGATAGTGGTCAGAATAAAAGAAGCAGGGGTGAAAGAGACAAAGATAAAGGGATGATAGAATGGAAAGGAAATTAAGTAGGCACACAGGAAATGAGGGGCAGATAATTAAGAGACAAATGTGGAAGAGAGTGGAAGAGGGTGGGGATGCATAGTATCCTGTTCAATAAAACCAGAATAACTCTTCCTTATAATGCTTGGGCCTGACATGGATAAATTATCAATGGGACAAGATGATATCCTCAAATATTATTTCTGCTACCAGCTCCTTCAACTCCAAACCATAAATCAACATTTATCAGTCCCAGGAGAATACAATGTCGAAATCATTTCTGAAATTAAAAACAGGCCCAACAATACGGTGTAGCTAATTGAGCGTTCAGTAAGTCATGGAGTGATTAATGACAACATCCATTCCTTATATCGAGCAGTGCAGGGATAATGCAACCATGAAGCTGAAATGAATCTGCTCAATCATACCATTAAGTTATCTGACACCACAGAGACAGTGACACACCGTCTGTTCTACCTTCAGTGACGTAGTCTCGCAGGAAGGTGTGGTTGATTTTGGGGCTCTCAGCGTCCTCGCCCATCTGAAGCTGAGGGAGGGTGACCCGCCAGTGCGCCCGTCCTGATGGGAAGGGTCCAATCCGTGCTCTCTCTCCCCACCCAGGCTCCGCCCATGCTGCTGGGGCCTAGCGATACGGCCTGAAACAAGGCATCCTGGGAAACCAGCCGGCCGGAAGGAGAAGAGGCGTGATGAGGAAATGGAGAAGAGAATGGAGATGGAGGAGAAAGAGGGTTTTAAAAAATAAGAAAAGGAGACAGGGGGAAAGATGCAAGAGGATAGAAAAGTGGTGAGGTAGAAGATGCGAGTCAGGGAGAAGTGGATGGAAAGGCTGGTGATGGAGTCAGATTTGAAAAGAAAAGAGGGCTGTCATTAGGCAGGCTGACAATACCTGAACACAGCATGCCAAATGGTGTGACCTTTGTTAGACATTCAACACATTCATTCAACACACTCAGCAAAGACACACGTGTGCAGAAGCACAAGGCCTGGTCAACACTGAAGCAAATCCCAGGGTTGTGAAGTGGAGGTAACACAACAAACAGCTCCAGCAGAGAAACTGAGAATATACATCCTGGAAACAGAAACAAGCACAATATATAAAAAATATCCACAACATTCATCCTGTGTAGCTCCGGCAGCAGTAGTGAATGTTCCCAAGGTGTGGTTGTCCTCTCTGCCTACTTTCCGGATCCCTGCCCTCTCACACACACACACTTCTCAAATAGATAGTCCTTGACGGAGATCAGAGGAGAACGCGATGTCTTGCCTGTGCTGCAGGAGGGAGACAGGCCTCAGCACACCTACCAGTCCGCCTGCTGCTGCTGCTGCTGCTGCTGCTGCTGCTATTCCTGCCTGTCTGTCCGAGGGAGAGGAGGAGGGAGAAAGAAGAGAGAGCAAGGGTGGCAGTGAGAGGATGAGAGGTAAAGGAGGAGAAAAAAGAGAAGGAGAAAGGGATAACGAAGAGGATGGAGGTCCGCTGCCTGCTGATGCTGTGCAACTGATTCTGTGCAGCATCCAATGTGTCATGGCAGCCTCCTCCTGAAGTAGCCAATCACGACACAGCTGTCACTCCTAAATCCGCCCATTGCAGATCAAATAAGGAGTAAGAGGCCAGCAGAGGGAGCTGTTACACACTGAGTGGTGTGTGGTTACTAAACACTGGAAAAATTCAGAATACAATTTAGGGTTTTAAAAAAAAAAAAGAATTACAACATAGAGCTATTATTTTAAATGATTAAATTAAATGTGCAGTTTCCTGATTGATTTGTTGTTCTTTCCATACACAGCAGTGTTATCTGGCAATCTCAGAGGCTGTCCCTCTGACAAATGAGATATATTTGTCACTAACAGCCTTTTACAGCACAGGCAGTCCTTCAATGAAAAACATTGCTCTGGCCATGTAGCCTTTATGACCTCTGTCTCCCCCCCCCCCTGTCTTACAGGGAGTATGTGTCTCTTATCATGTTGCCCATCATGTGACAATCCAAACATTTTTTAAATTAAACACAATTTGACATAGACTCTTTTCAGAGGCTTTCCATTAATGCTATTTCAGTACTCCACTGTCCACTGTAATACATGAGGTTACCCCTCACTATATACCATCTACACTACTAACACTGGCATGTATTATCACACAGCAGTGTTCATATTTTTACAGTGGAATTGTGCGTGTTTTGGTGCACTTAAAACTGTACAAATGTTTATTTTAAGTACAGAGTATGTTGCAAAAGCAAATTAAAGCAAAACTATTTATTTATTATGCTATCCACCAGTGTTTATAATTGAAAATGCTTACTGTGTCCTATTTTAACACACATCATGATTCTAAATTGAACTAGAAATACTGGTAGAATAAAAAGTAACAAACAAAAAAAAACTTTTCAAGCAATGTGTTGACTCATTAGAACTCAAAACTACAATATTTTGATTAGCAGTAATTGCCATTGCTGCATTTATTTAAGTACAATCCTGTAAATTCTTCAAATCTTTTTGTATAAAATGTAATGTAATGTATAATAGACATGCAGTAATTGATAGGAAACTCGAACTTTCTTCAGGCAGCCTAATGCACTTAGTCAAATATGACCCATCAGGAGGACACACCTATAAGCCAATTTAAATTGAAGCAAAACCCAAAGTTGGCCCTAATCCATTCATTCTGTAATGGAGTATAATTGCTTCCCTTTAATTAACAAATGGCTAAATAAAGGTCAGGGGATTACCTTGACGCAATCGTTTCCACGGGATCCTCCATAGACATCACTCTCCTCTCTCGCGTGTCCCTCCAGTCTACCTCACTGCTTCCACGTGGCAGGTGTTTCTCCTAGAGAATCCAGATAAACGCAAACTGAGTTTAGTCGACCTTTTCTCGCTTTACTTGAGCGAGGGGATGCCCTGCCTCCACTCTGAAGCGCTGGAGTCTATGGGACCAGGCAGCGCGACTCCCGGGGCTTCTCTGGCCTCTTGGACAGACGAGTGCTTCCGCAAGGAAACAATGACTAAGCCGCCGATGGTGAAGGGCATGGACTGGTTCTTTTCCCCGCTGTGGAGCCCCCGCCCCAAGAGGTACCCCAGGAGGTTTGGAGACGGTACGAAGAGAGACCAAGTGGAGGCCTGGCTGGATGACCACTCCGACTTTACAAGGGCTTACTTTTTACGCAGAGCTTCCGCGTAAGATATTTTGCACTATAAGCTTTCCAATTGATAGCTCAATCTATTAATAGGCTACGTTTATTTGAACAGTTATGTGCTTTATGTTGTGTGTTGATGCTAGTGACTGAAAGCCAAGAAAATGTGGCTTTAGAAACATTATAGGAGTAAAGCAAATTCTTTTCCACAGACATGTGCTTTCCCAGACAATCAGTTATTTAATCTGTCTTGTCTGTGACTTCAGGGTCAGTGGTCCACAGGCAGAGGTGTCTCCTCTGCTGCCCGGGTTTCCCAGGAGAAGCTCTGACCACTCTCACCTGCTCACGAAGGCTCATCATTGCAGTGATTCCTCTCCACTGACCAGCTCACACATTTCATCCTTAACAGACAGCCTCAAACCCCTCGCTTACAATCGCAGTGCCCCTGAGTGGATGGATCGCTCCAGTCCAGATGTACTGGGCAGTCACTCCCCTTGCTCTGCCCGTTCTACTCGCTCTTCACGCTTCTCTTTTTCTCCCTGCCGTCCTCTTTCTCCCATTTGCTCTTGCTCCCCTGATTTACCCCGCTTCCCTCAGCCTTCGCGTCCCACTGCTACAAAGACTGCAGACTGTGGCCATGGTGAGAGTTGCCCATGGATGACAGAGCTCCTGAGGGGGGGTCTCAGCTGGATGGGTTCCGTAGCAGAGCTCTGCCAGAGGGCTGTACTTCATGTTGGGGAGCTGCTGGCAGCTGAGCACTGCTCCCTCTCGCTGGTAAAGAAAGACGTTGGTGGAAGGAACACCTTGGAGGAGGTGATTCCCCCGACAACATTGGGATGCTTGAGCAAAGGCAACCTCTGCAGCCATGCAAACATCGAGCGGGTGAAAGGTATCATGGGACGTGTACTGGCTAAAGGGTCACTAATGAACATCAGAGACACATCAGAGGTAAACCTTCAATCTGACACATGTTGTCAAGTTGTAGCTGTCATGACTAAACATTTTGTAGTAAGCTCTGGTCTGCTAACTAAAGTTTCTACACATGACAACATTTCTTCTTCAAGGGCACAAGGAATGGGGACTGTACACTAAATGAGTCTCTCATTTCCTAATCTTGATGTTTTTAGATGATGACATGGTTATTTTGTGGCTTGTGGGTGTGTGTAAGGGAATCCCAGATGACGCACTTGCATCTAATCCTTTTAGACTTCTTCCACTGATCTGACCTCTGATAATTGAGACGGGGATGTTCTCTACTACGCTGTGTCTTTATTCTTGCACACCACCATACACACCCTTGCAAAGAGGGTCACAGCTCACTTAAGGGCTTATAGGAGGTGCTCACACCACCCCTCCTTGTACTCACCACCAATGTGATTAGGAACCAGTGCCAATGCCTGGAAGAGTTGCACACCTAGTAATCCCCATTCAGAATGGGTGTGGATGGGTTGTTCCTGATAACCTGTGTCTAAAGCTGATGAACAACATTAACCAGGTATTTCAAGAACACATGAGTATGAATAGAGTTTGGGGTAGGTGTTAAAGTGTGCATGTCTGCAGTTTTATGTTGTTAAGTTTTCTTTGCTCACCTCCTCAGGACCCCAGATTTGACTTAGATGACAATCAATCACTGAAGATCAAAACTGTGTTAAGTGTTCCCATCAAGAACCACAGGGGAGAGGTAACATTCGAAATATTTTATTTTTCACATTCCTCTTGCTTAATCAGGGTAAATGTATAAACACAGTCCTATGGAACTTCCAATGGCTTCTCTTTGTGGACAGGTGGTAGGGGTAGGGGTAATGATCAACAAGAGGAATGGCTGCGATGGACCAGTTTCTGTTTTTACCAATATGGATGAAAAGGTGAGGGGTGGGAAGTTTGGGCCTGTTACTAGAGGGCAAATGTTAGAGCTCTGTCTATATTATTAATTATGTACCGAATGTTTGCCAATTTACAAATTTTGTTAAGAAGTGACTAATGCAATACATCTGTTTTATTGAATTTTTTTGTCCAGGTGCTGTCCAGTCATATGGATGTGTTGGGAATGGTCCTGGATAATGTTCAGCTGTATGAGAGCTCAATACATGAGGCCAAACGCAGCCAGGTAACACCACCAGAGAACAAAATGAAATCTATATTTTTATATATGTATGGATGTCCATGTAATATATCTGTGTGTGTGTGTATGTGTGTGTGTGTGTGTGTGTGTGTGTGTGTGTGTGTGTTTCTGTCAGGCCTTGATAGAGATGGCACAGGTACTGTCAAAAGGGCACCATTCCTTTGAAGTTCTCCTGAGTAAGATGGCTGCCACCATCATGCCGTTCACACATGCTCAGTACTGCACCATCTTCATCCCTGAAGAGCAAACCTCAGTCACGGAAGACAAGGTGCATTTTCCTATTTGACTCCTTTGTTTGTTTGTTTGTTTAGAAAATTATGTATCAATTTCCTTTTTTTCTGTTCCTCTGGTGGTTTTATTTCAGGTTTCATTCTCCAGAGTGATCCACCTGGAGTGTGAGGAGCTCGGATCAACCTGCCAGATTTACAGAAGGTTCTGCCTATGCATTGCTTGTTGCCTGATTCAAAGCAATGTAGATGTATTCATTTTGTAATGTACTAGTCTGGCTTATACGTCAACCAAATTATATTTTTTTCATCTAATTTCAAATGTTTTGCAAATGGTTCCATATCATTTTTTTTCAGGGAGCATAACATCAGTGACTTAGACCCGACATATGCCCTTCAAACTCTGGTTGCTATGGAAACACTTAACATGTCGGAGAGGTCAGATGAACCAATAAACAGTCTGATCTGCTGCCCTGTCAGAAATGAGAGATCTGAAGATGTTATTGGTAAGTCTCCTTTGAATGGCAATGGTCATGATACATTATTCATCAGTCTGAATTACACTCATGGTATCAGATCATAAACTCTAGGACCCTACAGGTCATTTATGCTACTACTAAACTGTGTACTGGATACACAGAAGAGATAAACAGCTCTTTTCAAAAGGTACAAACGTCTAAGCTGTTCCTCTCCTCTTTGTTAGAGATACAGTAAACTGAAGACTAAAGATGGGACATCTCTTAAAAAACATCTTTCTCATGCTGCACAACTGTCTTATATTTGTTGTCACATAGCGGTGTGCCAGCTGATGAACAAAAGGAATTCAGACTCAGATGAGTTGGAGGCCTTTAACAAATATGATGAGCGCCTACTAGAGGACCTGGCGGTGTACTGCGGCCTGGCTCTGCAGTATGCTGAGGCAGTGCATATCACTGAGGAGCGGAGGGCCAGTATAGAGGTCACACAGGAGGTGGGTGGCCACTTTATTCTACTCACATCTTTAGTCTAGAGCCAAGTGAACCCTATTCAGATGTTTGCAACTTCAAATATTTTGGGTATGTGTGTTAACTCTATGTGTCACAGGTTCTAGCATACCACATCACAGCAGCAGAGCAGGAAATCCAAGCATTGCAGGTGATTCTTAACTTTCTTTTGTAGAAATGAGTTCTTTCTCTCAGTCCAGTCCAGCCTTGCTCCAGCTCCGGGCCTGTCTGTGTAATATTATACACCCCTTTCCTTTATCCTCCTTCTCCATGCTCCAAATCCTCCCATTTTCAGTTCCTCTAAGCCACCTTTTTTCACAACCCTTCCTCCTTTGCTCTCTCTGTTGTTTTGTTACTCCATCAGTAGTCCTGGAATCACCCCTCAGTTTATCTCTGCAGGTCAGATTAACTGGCTTTAATGCTAACGTACAGCTAATGATCTAACAATTTAAAGCTCTCACGTGAAACCTAGATAATTTCCTGCAGATTAGCTGTGTGGGCAAGAGGCAGAAAAAGAAGTCACATGTTGGGGGTGGATGAATATTCTGTGCCTGCAAATTTGTTTTTCATTGACTTTTTTTGTTGTTTTGGTTTCTGTTTTCAGGAGGCCACTATTCCTTCTGCTGAATCACTGCATGTTCTAGACTTCCATTTCTCTGATTCTGACCTGCCAGAAGACCTGACCACTCAGGCCATCATTCGTATGTTCCTGGACCTCAATTTGGTGCAAGATTTTAACATTGATTACAAGGTAAATGATAATAAATAATAACTAATAAATGATAAGATAAATAATTAAATAAGTAGGCAACACTTGCCTTTTGTGGTCGAGAGTAGCAGCACTTTTATTTAATCGTGATACCACCTGAATATGGAAAAGATTGATTTAAATTAGTTTACTGAAGGTTTTTGAAATTAAACAACATGAACATTGTTTTATATTTGTGTAGCTCCAACTGAGCCATCTTTAAACTCTCTTGTACTAAGGGGACCAAATGAAAAAAGAAAATAAAAATAATAATACATTCAGATCATACTAACTGATCCCCAAAGTATTTGATCACTCTTAGTTATTTACCACCTCTTGTACACGTCTCTTTCCTCCAGACTCTCTGCCAGTGGGTCCTGACAGTGAGACGTGGTTACAGGAACAGTGTGCCTTATCACAACTGGAACCATGCACTGAGCACTGCTCAGAGCATGTTTGCTATGCTCATGGCCACAGACAAACTCCAGGTCAGTGCGTGTGCGCATCTGTGTGTGTTCTTATGTGAATATATAATAGCCATCACTGCCAAAACTCAACGATAACAATGTAACATTTAGAGTGTGCCAAACTAGCATGTTTCAGAATGTTCCCTGGAAATATTTAGCTCTGGTTCTCTGTACCCTCTGTACCCTTTGCATGCTGACTTTAATTTTTGTTACACAATCACACTCATAACAGAATTTTTCTTAGATGACCAGAAATAGAGTGGATTAAGTGATACATAGCAACACCAAACTTTATGAACCTATTAGCAAACTATTACAAAAAACTATTACCAAAACCTCATAACTGCTTTCCATGGGGATCACACACCAGACGTAATCTCTACTTAAGTGACCTCTCACTTATTTCCGTCCTCCTCTCCCTCTCTCTCTCTCTCTGTTTACATGATTAATAGTAACTGTGTATTAGTGTTGTGAAACTAGTCACTTAATCCTGTTTGGTTTGTCAGTGTTTTTCACATTGGATGTTTTAGTGGGTTGTTGAGTAGTTAAGGAGTTGGAATGACAATAAGTACACTTGGTTGTTCTGTTTGATTTAGTCCCTTATTCATGAGTTTGGCAACATCTTTGGGTCCATCAGTCAGATCTGATACACTTGGTCCTGCTGAAAAAAGAATAACTCTAGCTCTAATTTCGGCTTTCTCACCAAGACATTTTAATGGTCTTTTAGGATGTATGTTATATTTTATTTCAGCTACATCAGCCTCTATTTTGTTGAGTTTGACCTTTTATCAACATGTTCTAAGATATTTGGTGTAACATTTGACTAGCACATAGACAGATTTTTTGTCCTTGATTCAAGAGCCTTGAGGTAACACAGCAAACACAGAACGTGCAAGTGTACCTGTTTTCTTCAACCAATCAATTTCAATGTGAAAACATTGCAAAAATGTACAAAATTAAACAAGCTTCCATGTAGAGAAATATGGGAATATTGGGAAATATCATGAATAACTCCACTATGTCTCTCTCTTTCTCTCTCTCTCTCTGTCTGTCTGTTTGTATTTCAGACTATTCTTTCGCGTCTGGAGATATTAGCATTGATGATAGCAACTCTGAATCATGATCTTGACCACAGAGGAGTCAGTAACTCTTACATAGAAAGGTATAATCATCCTGTGGTTATCAATTGTCAGTCACTGCCTTCTTCCCTTCGTCTATTCAACCAATATCATTTCTTTCTCTCTTAGGAGTCAGCAGCCTTTAGCTCAGCTGTATGGACACTCTTCTCTTGAAAACCACCACTACAACCTGTGCCTCTTCATCCTTAACAACACTGTAAGACCTCATCCATTTATCTTTTCATACATTTGGACCCATCAGTTTTTCTCAACCTATGAGTCACCTGTGTATGCACACAATCATCAGTATGTCATTGAAGTATTATATACTTAATTGTTTTTTCTCCAATCATCACACTGAGTTGGATGAAACTGTCATGAAATTTTGCATGACACACTTGTTGTCACAGCAAAGATTTCGACATACATGATATACAAATACACTAGAACAGAATTAAATTAATTGTATGATAAACTAATATATTATTTGATATTTGTTATGGGTATTAATTGGTTGTTGTTAGCATTACAACACTGAGAATATCTTCTGCTGGCTAAGCAAAATAAAAAATGGGATTATTGTGTTTCTTAAAAAGTGGCATAAGCTGTGATGTTGCCAGATATTCTCTAAGAGTAATGTTGCCACATTTCCATTTAAGTGTTCTTTATCATTTTTGACTGTCTCTGCATTTATGTGGTGGTCAAATTCTTCACTTTACGTCACTCTCTTACTCGGTCGCTGTCTCTCTTCCTTTCTCAGGGGAGTCAGATTCTCAGTGGTCTCTCGTCAGAAGACCACAGAACTGTTCTACAGATGATCAAAAGGGCAATCCTGGCCACTAACCTGACCGTCTACATGGAGTAATTTAAGACATAACATGTCAAAGTAGCTGCAGGTCAAACATTGTGTGCATCTCGTTTTACCCCGATACCCTTTTGTGCTTGTCTTTTTAGGAGAAGAAAAGAGTTCTTTTCTCTCACTAAGAAAAGCAGAGTGAGCTGGAGGACTGAGAAACAAAGAGATTTACTGAGGTGAGAATCAAATAAATTTAAATCACAGACATTTGATAATATCTGTGATGGAGTGGGGAAAGGCGCTGTTCCTTTATAGATATTTATTCACCCCACAGGTCGATGTTGATGACGGCTAGTGACCTCTCTGCTATCACAAAGCCTTGGCCTGAACAAAAAAGGGTAGGCCATTTGAACACCTTTCATCTCAACACTTGACACTTAATCTCTGTCATTTTGAGTTCATCACAACCTTAACCTTACTCTCAAAACAGATTGCCAACCTGGTTGCCATGGAGTTCTTTGCACAGGGGGACAAAGAGAAACAAGAGTTCAAAATCAAACCCATTGTAAGCATCACGCCTACCCAGCCGAAGTCAAACTTTGATAACACTAGAGCAGAAATAGAGAAATAAACACTTTTCAAACACATTGTGTCTTCTAGAGGGAAATGTGTAGGTGATGGCACTTTAGTCACAGTGGAATCATGGGTGATTTATTATGCACAAAGCATTTTCATGGGCTGTTGTTACCTTTCAGGCTGCACTTTGAGAATCCAAAAATAATACTATGTTTGACTATGAAATTGTTCTATAACAGACGGTTAACACTCTCTTCTCACAAGGACATAATGAACAGAGAAAACAGCCCTCGACTTCCATACATGCAAGTTGAATACATTGATGACATCTGCTATCCACTCTATAAGGTGTGTTACTTCTGCAGGGGTTGTATGGATGTATGCATGTGGATGTATGCATATAAACCACAAGAATGTCCTTATTGCTGTCCTATTCTCTTATTAATTTCCCCTTTTCCATCACTCCATTCATCACACTCTCTGGCTCTGTCTCCCTCAGGCTGTAACTAGACTATTTGACACCTGCTCCCCAATGCTGAAGGGTTGTAAGAAGAACAGAGAAAACTGGCTCCACCATGCTGAGGAAGAAAACAGTGAAAGTAGTAGTAGTGTAACCCTGGAAACACATAAAAGCAATGAGGAAGAGACACAGAGAGAAGAATAGAGGACAGGACGAAGCAAAAAGGAATTTTACTCACCTGGACCTGTTCTCCATCCTCTCTTGGACACATCTTGCCAAATTTTGGCAAAGTGCCCACACAGAACTCTGACTACAAAATGTGTTGATGGGATACGTGATCAATTTGACTTATATAAGCAATGCTGCACTTAATAATATATCTTCAATAACTGTCTAAGAGCACATCCTGTAGAAAATCTAATGTGAAACCTAACAGCAGTATCAAGTTTCACATAAGTAGCATTGGTCTGTTTCATTATTTTACTGAAACTGCACAAGCAGAGAACATTTTTCATTTCAAATTTCAATACTATATCTGCAGTGACTTTAATGAACGCATATCCAGATGTTCAAATGCATACTGAGATGTATGTGTATATGCAGATTTAAAAAATGTAAAACTAAGTTTCATGTTTCCACATACTGTCAAACCTGCGTACAACTTTTTGTGTATTGTTGACCACCATTTGATGTAGTCAGAGATAAGATTTATACTGACGTGTACTAATGTGTGTCTGTTTTAAAGAAGCAAAGACAAAACTTCTATGAAGCCTGGTCACAGTCCAGCACTGATCTTGGAGGTTTAGTGGAGGATATTTGACAATGTGCTAATTCTATGAAATGGAATTTCAGAATTGTTAAGTGAGCCAGTAAATCTGAAAATAATGTAGAAGACATTTTATATGTCCAGATTCTGAAGGAAAAGGTCACTGTGGTGAAGATAGTTTTATGTATATTCGGCATACATTCACTCCGTTGACCCCGTGTTGGCGGTAGGATAACTGTTAGCTCGCTCCCCAGCCATCGAGCTTAAGACTTGGGGTTGACTTATGGACCATCAATAAAATACTGTTTAAATGACAGAATATCTGTCAATACCTTCATGCTGACTTGCCCATTTGAGTGAGAACTACTGTCTTTGGTTTCAGACGTGTGGATGGGTCGATTAGTTTTATAGGATAAAGATGAAAACGCAGGACGTAGGCTACAAATATAAAAGGTCAGTTGGTTCGGGGTGGTGCAGTTAGCAGCCCTGGCCTCTGGGGGGCATTGATGCTCTTTAGCGCGGCGCTGTTGCCGCAGACTCCGACCCAAAGAAGAAGACGCCGACAGAGACAAGAGGAAGAAAATGACAGGGCGCGCAAAAAGAAAACCCAAATCAAGTCAGGTAAATGTACACCGTTGTGACCGCCTCTGTTGGGCTGCAGAAACGTTTAAAAGGCGGTGTTTACCAGTAAAGGAGCCGTGCGTGTGATGGCGTCAAAGCAACTTGTGTGAAACGCTACGGGCAGAACTGTTCGGCACGCTGTCTAAGCAGCGGTGGTCAGACGACAACATGGCAGCAGCGCTGGTGACTGGTACCGCGAAGCCGCTTGCTCACTGACGTCCATAGCAAGCTATGCACCCGTTTGTAACGTTGATTGCATTACACAAGTCATGTGTGCTGAGTCGTGATGGACCATTGTGTTTTAGGATTTTAGCTAGGTAACATGTAATAGGCTAGTCAGCTGCAGGGGACGGGGGGGACGGGTGTGTGTCTTGATATGATTCGTAGTTTGATCCCACAAAGGCTATAAATCAATCCCCCAAGGGCGGACAATAGTTAACAGAGGTTTCACGCTGCTGAAATATGAACATAGAAATATGTTGATCCTTAACTTGTGTAAGAGGCTCTCTCAAGTAGTCGTCCTCGGTCCCTTTGCATTCCTCTGCCCGGTACAGAATACAGAGCACTGAACACATCTCTACTAATGCAATGCTTTTGCCTGTTTTTTAATGTTTTTTTTTAATACTAATAAAACTAAATCTGCAATTAATCTTACCTTCATGAGGGTAATAATAATCAGTTTTTGTTGAAACTGAAACGTGTCAGTTCACCTTGATGGTCATTGTGCACGCTGTAGTTTGTGAAAGCTGTTTCTTTTTTTACTTATAAAAACACAATCATCAACATGAACAATCAGGATTTGTCAGTTAAAACGCGAAATCCTGAGAGTAAAAGGAAGGAGAAATGAAATAAGTAAAAACAGAACTTGCTAAAGTTACTATCCTTTCCCCTGCAAGAGCTTGACATAGAAATACAAAAATAGTACATACTTTACTTGCATGTACCTGCACATATGCATATGCACACATACTTTACAACTAAATACAAAAGGTATAACCCGTGGGTCTGAGTTAAGGTAATAATCTCCCAGTGCATTGTTAATTTGGAACAATCCAACAGCTGTCCCACATTACTTGTAGCAAATTAGTGTATAACATGGTTGTTTCTTATTTAATACATTCCTTTAGGAGTCGGGTAAAGGCAATGGGGAGTTGAAGAAAGCCCGTGCTGATGAATCCAAAGCCGTGTCTTTATCAGAGGTGGATTCAGAGCAACGTGATGAGATGGTGCAACTGTACAAGCTTCAAATGCCAGAAGATCTGTACCATTTCTGGGACTTCTGCAAAGAGCTTTGTCCTGACAGCCCCCGTGGTATGCTGTGTACACTAACAGTGTATCTTGTTACATTAATAATGATAGGACAGAAGCTGCATCTGACATTTAATCAATATTCTGTCTGTAGACACGGAGTAAACAGGATGGACACATTCTTAGCCAATGGAAAGTCTGGATGGATGGGCTAGATGCACAAATGCTCTGCGAGACTACGTGTAAAAATACACAATGCCAGCCCAACATTTGAGGAAACCTGCTGACTAGACTTTTCCCAAGTGTCTTTGTTAGATGTTGCCTTTTATATTTGCTAGTTTGCAGAAGCTGTTCCAGGGTCTGGAGTTGTTCTTTTTGTTACAAGTGCTGACATGGCACTTATTCCATGGCAATTAAAGCCGCATTGCTGTTTAACATACCAAATAAGTAGGATGGCTACTAAAAAATCTGATTTTGTGTGACCGACAGTCCAAACATATAAAATATGGGCGGAACAGAGAAAAAACATGACATCTCAACATTTGAAATGCAAGAACCAGAAACCTGGTTAATTATCATTACAGGAATGTGTACATCTTCCCTCTTAAGGATCAGCATAAGCATACATCTGCACACATGGCATAAAGAGAGAGCAGTCTCATAAGTTACATAGGCAAGGACATTGCACACTACTCAAAGCTTTTAGCTTAAAGCTTCAATTCCCAAAGAACATTTTTATCCAACAACAGTCTTTCACCTCTCCGGAGCATGTGCTGGATGATCTCTGTCTTCGTCCTATAAGACCTGCTCTAAACATTTAACTTGTGTTTTGTTAGACCATACCACAGCAAAAGGAAGCTACTGGAAGAATTTGGTTGTTTGAGCATTTCTTTGTGCTTTGTTAGGTTCTGGGTTTGTTAGATCTAAAAAGCCTAAGTTGCAGCAGCCATACTCAAGCACTTGACTGATGTCTGTATTTCAACTGATTTCTGTATTTTCTCTTCTTCCTAACATTTATAGGTGCACTGAAAGACACACTGGGTTTGCAGCTGGTTGGTCCTTTTGACATTCTGGCAGGAGCTCACAAAAACTCAAACAATCCTCAGCCCAACTTCCACCTTCACTGGAGGTATTTTTATGACCCACCAGAGTTTCAGACCATCCTTCAGGGGAGTGAAGACCGTCAGCATCACATTGGCTACTACAGGTATAGAACTCACAATCTGTTGCCATCTGAAGTCT
Organism: Nannoperca australis; assembly: GCA_036023655.1. Taxonomy (NCBI): domain Eukaryota; kingdom Metazoa; phylum Chordata; class Actinopteri; order Centrarchiformes; family Percichthyidae; genus Nannoperca; species Nannoperca australis. Next base: position 31,043 of record JAVQJD010083149.1, on the reverse strand, counting down.
GTGAAGGTGTTGGAGCTGTGCTGAGCCAGTTGCTTTTATTACAATGTTGTAGCTTCCACTATAAAGTCCTTGACTTATCCTACTAATAGTTACATGTTACCAGCTACAGTGAGGGAACACAATCTAGCTAGTGAGTGGCTGATAATATGGAAACAGTGGTAAATATATCTACCTTCAGCCTTAGTGGTTCTGATTTAATGAATTTTGTTGTTACCAAAATCCACCAGAGATACTCCAGACTCCCTTCCTTCATTTGTTGGGGAAAATGAAGCCAAGAAAGGCTACACTATTACACAGATGGGGGACAACGTGTTTGCTGCTGTCCTGTGAGTACCTACCACCACATTTTGACCACACAGAAACATTGTTCTATTTGTAACGAGTTACAGCTGTTAAGAGTTTACATTTCAGTATGAGAAAGATTTGAATTTATACCATGCAATATGTCTTTCTACTTCCATGTATGTAATCTTCCCTACTGTTGATCCCCTTGTTCCCTTTTGCAACCAGCCTGTATCTGTTGAGGAGGAGGAAAGAGAGGGGCAGTAAGAAATCTGGGGGAGACGCTTTGGAAAGCTTGGAGGCACAGCTGAGAGACAGGGCAGATACTCTGGGCTTGTCTCTAGAGCAGAAGACCAAAGGCATGAAGCAGAGGGACAAGAAGGTAACTCACACGGAGGAGCCGACGGTGGTGGTATTAGGAATTCACTCGTAACTCTTCTAATGTCTACCTCATATGTTGCTTTGTCCCTAGGACTGCACATTTCACGTGTTTATATGCTCAAAGCAAAAAATATGTTGGATCATAATGTTGTGCTCCAAGTGAACACCAGTAGATAACAAGAAACCTCTTGTCACACCACAGGTGGTCACCAAGACGTTCCACGGTGCCGGCATCATTGTACCAATAGACAAGAATGATGTGGGATACAGAGAACTCCCGGAAACAGATGGTGAGCTAATAAACCTTGATGTTCATGAAAGGCGTTTCATTGGTTCACTGTGATCTAGAATGTATTGTAGGCTCTAGTGTAATACACAAACTGGAGTTGTTGTGAAGACTGAAAATGTCAGAATTTTTTTTTTTTTTGTAATAAGAAGATGCCCTCATCATGTCAGCATGTTTTTTTTAAGACATAAAACATTGTTAAATTTCAGCTGCATAACCTGTGAGCGTTGACTCCATATTTATTTTTCTCTCTCCTCTATATCCAGCTGGTCTCAGAAAGATCTGCAAGGCAATTGCTGAAGCCCGGAACGATGAAGAGCGCGTCAAAGCCTTCGGACCTCTCCAGGAGATGATAACATTTGTTCAGTTTGCCAACGATGAGTGTGACTACGGCATGGGTTACGAGCTAGGAATAGACCTCTTCTGTTATGGATCCCATGTGAGTCTCAAAGTGGTGCATAAAAGCACAGATTTCACTTGATTACACCCACTGTTTCCTGACCATTCTCTTAAATATACTGGATGAAGCCATATAATATTCACACACTCATTCATTCTGCACAGTGATTCCTCTGTGTCTTATTCAACATTGCAGTATCGGCTATTGGGTTTGCAGGTGCTTTTTGCACAGAGTGATGTAAAAACACTCATCACAAAGTATTGCCTAATTGCTTTTTTGTTGGTTCCCAACCTAGGGGTTAGCAGCCCCCCAAAATGAGTCACAACAAATCTGAGGTGTGGCAAGGTGGGATTTCATGGAATATGACGCACAGATTTGTATTTTCTTTGTGATTTACAAGCCAAAAAGTGGGGAAAACAATGCTTTAGGCCACATAAAGGCCTGAATGTTGCAAAATCACTAATATTGTAGTTAAAATAAATGCATTATTAATCTCTGTTTTCCGTCCTCTGCCCAGTATTTCCACAAGGTAGTCAAGCAGCTCCTGCCCATGGCTTACAGCTTGCTGAAAAGGAATTTGTTTGGGGAAATTCTGGAGGCCCACCTCTCCAGCCGCAACCATGACGACCTGGACCAACTCTCTGCGCAATGAAAAAAGCCTCAAACGTACACAGTTCTAGCTCTTATAAGCTTTTCTCCACCATTTGTCCTTGTCTTCTGTTGTTTGTCATCGTTAATGTTTCCTGGTGGTTTTGGTGCTGCTGTCATTGATTGGGACCAGTTCAATGATATCTTGTTTGTAAAAGGTAGATGTCTAATAAAGTATTTTTATATTTTTACCTGTCCGATTTACTCTAGTAAGGAGTTTATGTCTAGATTGTACAGTCGTCATTGTATATATTTTAGCCTGGTTTAATTTTTTAATTAAGATCATGAAGGCACAATGAATGTTACAATTGGCTCAGCCAATGCCGTAATAGGTAATCTTGTATTGTGTTTTCAGTGTGATACCATGCAGTGGAAACAGGGCAGTGTGGCATATTAAAAAAAAAAAAAAGCATCATCACACGTTTGTGAAAGGCATCCCTACCATACTGTTGAGTCATCATATCAGTAAGCAATTATAAACACTAATTGGGTTAAAGCTTTCAACACTGAGCTTGTGGTCTTAGGTTATAGAGATGCCATGTATTCAGTCTGTGTGACGTGGTTACTTGTGATAGGGTACTTAAAAAGGAAGTTATTTCTAGAGACAGATTGGGTAATTGTACGTGACCTATTACATGTCCAGAACCTAACATTACAGTAGCAGAAGGCCCAGAGTAGTCATTGATGATGGGACCAACCACTACAAAATTGCCTTTATCTGTTTACCGTCTGTAGCCATAACAGCATATTTACACATTACACCTCTGGGTTTTGAGGTTACAGTAAATCTTCCTCCCTGGTCACTAAATCTAAAGTAAACACTTTAAGGTTCAAAGGTTCTAGGGGGCAACAGGAGAACACCCATACAAAACCAGTCTCTTGAATACAGGTTATGTTTAATGTGCTTTTTGATTAACACAAAATAAGTAAATGTAAAATGTCCTGCTCTGCATTTCCATTTAAAGAAAAGATAAATTAAAATGTCTCTATCCACTATCAACCTCACTCTGAAGACTATCCGAGCAGTGACAGGTGTCAGTCTGTTTAACATGTCTTCCTGCACCCCCCTCTTCGCCTTCTCCTCTTTTACCAGAGTCCTGCTTGGGTTTAATTTCTCAAATACATTGTTATTGATTTTGCCCTGTCAACCTTCATCAAATGTGTAGGTCACTGAAGACACACAGACCAAGGTGGGGGCGTAAGAATACTAAAAGGGAGATGACATTATGTAACATTATGTAATCCAAGTTCCCTGGGCTTCGATGATTTCATATTTGTGTAAGTAATCTTACTAGTTTTCCTTGAATCATGGGACATCGTCGGCCACACTTAACTTTTCCGTCTGAAAGCTATATGCTGCTGCAAAAGCACCGAGGGGTGGGGGCAACACAAAACAACACAAGGACCGCGCTACTCCTTGTTGGTGCGTTCATGGGCCATCAGTTGGGAATGGTTTAGTCACAAAATCTTTTATTATAGGCCTAGGTCTGTTTTTTATTACAGGGATCCAGTGGACCTATATTTCTCAGTGGCAGTAAAATATGAGTAGGCCTACTGTAGCAGTGTGATATTGTCTACCTGCCATAGAAAAAAACTGTAAACAAAAAAGGCTAATTAGTCACTTTAGACTAGCATAACATAGTTTGCATCACTTGTATTATTGCTCCTCGCCACCTACAGATCGTATATCAGCAGCTGCGGTGTCAGAAAATTCACATTTCTGTTCAGATTGACTGTTCCAATCAATGAGCCTTCGCAAAGTTTCCGACTGTCCCTGAAGGCAGCATTGATCCTGCGGAGTTTCGGGGAAGCGCATCTGCGGCGCGTTCACGTCTCCACACACGCAGGCATACAGCAACACACCAGGAGCGTCCCTGAACGGAGGGAGCGCTCGTTTTTTTGGGGGGGGGTTTGACAACCTGGAAGAATCACTGTGTTATATTTTGTCACGTTTGAAAACAGACTGTCTCTGACGTCGCAGAATGATCCCGGGCCCCGCCGAGCCTTCTGGATTCTGAGGCCCGCACAGAAATCCACCTTGCACCGGCAAAAGGGACCCTCACTGACCGCATCGCCTCCAGCAGCAGCCAGCACGAGACAGAATGTCAAGTATCCCTGAAGAAAGTCGCTCCAGGGGCGGCGGCTCCGACAGTGACTTGAAAATGGCCTCATCAAGCAACACGTCCCCCGAGGGTGGACCTCCACCACCGCTGCACCAGAACCGAATACGGCAGGTGGGTGTCTGTCCGCAGCCTGCTCTCTGCATTGACTGGCCCAGTCAGCCGTGTAACGAGCACCGCTGCTGCTTTGCGCTTAGGGAGAGCAGTCAAAGGCGTTGCCGTGCTTTAGCACATCGGCTGTGGTGACCTGACAGATGTTCTCCGATGTTGCATTCAGTTGTGTTCAAATTAGCTACTAACAGGAAAAGCCTTCTCTGCAGAGAAAAGGCCACATGACTTTGCCAAGAGATTTAGAGTGATGTGTTTCAGATAATATCCGAACAGGCCAATTGTGCCAATTGTTATGGCCGACAATATAAACACCACTAGACTTGCTCTGCTTCCACTAGTTACTATTACAGGCTGCAGTGAGGAATGTTTACAACTGCACATATAGGCATACCATTGGAGGTGTACTGTTTGCATGGAGTATTATTATGCTGTAATGCTCAGATGGTGAGCATCCCTGATTGTGACTTCTGAGGAAACGACCCTTCTACCCAAAACATGACATAGCTTATTGCAAGTAGTTTATCTAGTTCTGGTCTCTTGTGAATTGTAATAGGTAGTCTATGTCGAACATTGGTAGTTTCATAGCCTGTGTGTGTGTGTGCGCTCTCTCAGGCCACTCTTGGCTGGGCTGGTTTGCCAGCAAGTCTTTCTGTCCTTCTGTGGACTGAAATTCTGACATTACTCTGCAGCTTCTTCCTCCCCTCTCCTCTCCATGTCTACAAAACAACTGCACATTACATGTATTTATTGTTAATACCTAGGTGTGTTTTAATAAATGTATACGCTGCTGTGCATGGGCTTTATGGGAAAATGTATGTCTATACAGTCAGTTCATTTCTATCTATGAGTCTGTTCTCATAAATGTAGAAATAAAGTAGAAAATTAATGTTGAGTGTTTCCATATAGATGATCAGGTAATGTGTGTGTTTGCGTATTCAGACAAAGTGAGTCAGGAGATGGTAGAAGGCTGTTTCCTGTCTCAGTGCACTCTCTCAGGCTAATGTGATTCCAGTAATGGACTGTAGTGCTACACACACACACACACACACACACACATTGACACACTTTAGTCTCTTCGGGTGGGGCCATTGATCTCACATATCAGATATATCATGAGCATTGAAAAATCTGGTCTTTGTGTTTTCATGATTAAGTGAGCACACTTTGCTGAGGGAATCTGCATAGTTATGTCCTTTTGTTTTGGTGTTTACGTCATACCTGTGCTGTATAATGAAAGTACAATTTAGACTTCTCCTTAATTTCCCACTAATGTTTATTATTTATGTGTGTTAACAGTAAAAGAAGTCACACTTAAAGCAAAAAAAAAAAAGCAAAAAATTGCGCACAACTGTTAACTTAATGTTTTATCTTGTGCCATTTACCCAGTGTACAAATTTCCCTGATGCGTCAGAAAAGGCACATGAGAATAAATGTGTTCCTTTTGATAAATGCACAAAGTAGTTTTCAAATGTGTTAAGGTAGCACACTATCTGAGGCACCTGGGTGGTGCAGGGGGATGCTTGTTTATTGTTGCAGAGATCCATGTTTAGTCCCTAGCAGCAGTGCCTCTAACTTGGCCCTTTTAATCGATCGAATGGCAGTGGTGATGAATGATCATGTCCTTGTCATGGCACCAGTAACTCCTGCTGGCTTTTACTTGTGTCTACACGCTCCCCAGGCAAGAGAGGGACTTGACATTAATGAGGACTAAACTACAGGTAGAATTGGACATTGGAGGATAAAAGCACAAAAAAAATCAAATAAGTGAAAATACCTGTGTGTAAAGCTGTATTAATTGTTAAGTTTGTTGGGGCTTTTTTTTGCCACGTGGGGGCGGTAGAACTCCAGAACAAGCTGAGTGACACAGCCCTTTTGGCTTATAAAGTCGTCATGGCTAACATGTTAGCAAACATTTGGCTACTTACAAATCCAGCAGATGCGGAGCCACATTAGCATTCATTTGGAGTCGTGTTTCTGTCCAGATGACAAATGTAGGTACTCTCCTTTTTTAACTCTAGTTTGGGTCTCTTCCAGCTCCTTTGAAAAATGTCTTTGTAGTTAGCCTGCTAGATGTTTGACTTTTGTCACCAGCACCACCTACTTTGGTTGCATCAGAGCTTTTTGTTGCTGCTGTTGGAATTGCAGTTAATAAAAGCAGTGACTGAAGTACATTTGCATGCAGTAAAATGTCACAAATTCACATTACATGTAGTCATTTAATTCACTGTTAATATAAAAAATCTTGATTAACAGAGCTTTAAAGGTACATTTTGATTGCTTCGGTTACATAATTGTGCTTTTTAAGGTAAAGCTACAACGTAATCTACCTTCTTCTGAGATAGTGTTTGGTTTTATTTGTTAAACACAACAGAAACAATAACCTGGTTTCCTGGTCTTTACAGTGGATGGTTTTGACTTTTCCTATCTTCAGCAGACAATACCTTCCAATGAAAACTGTTCATAACAATGTCTCTAAATTACCCTGAGCTAACGTGACATTGTTTCTAGGAAGACACATTGTTGTTTCAATGCTTTGAAAACAAGTATCACCACGGAATATCTCACAGTCTCTTCAAATAACTATTAGTGTCTCTAGATGCCAGTAGAGGTTAAGGGGAAAACTATGTTTTCTGTGATTCGGGTGAACTGACACTTTAAGCTGGTGGAGGCTCTGTGATAGAAAAAAAGTGTGAGAGATGCAAAACATGAATTGGCGGGTAAGGGAAACGTCAAATGGAATATAGCTAATAAAAGGTAATGTCGAGAAAGAGCTCAATACACAAAATAACGATCTACATATGTGAGACAAAAAGAGAAAATGACAAAGGGGACAATATGATGTGAGGCTCTTACTGCAGGTCTAAAAATACTGCCTGTCTCTTGTGTGATTGTACTGGAGAAAAATGGCTTCTTCTTAGCCAAGTAGCTGTGTGACCATGTCTCTGTGCTCACTGAACCTGTGTCACTGGGCATTTACTCACTGCTTAGGGCTGGTGCTGAGCGATTGCTTCCCGCAGTCTACTCTCTCCTCTTCTCTGTCTGAACAATACAGAGACTGCGTCATAGTTTCTCAACCCTCTCTGCCTGTGTCAGTCCACTTTCCTGTGGTTGAATAGTGGACACTTAAGAGCTCAGTTTGCAGAAATAAATTCAGGACTGGAATTTATGTCTGACAATGATATTTGAAGTCTTAGAACCTCCAGGTTAAGATAAGTTTAAATCCTGCGGAATATAACAATATAAAAGGAATTTGTTTATCTCCAAACACAACACGAATAAGTGCCCTGAGATGACTTTGTTATGATATGGCGCTATATAAATAAAACTGAATTGAAATTGAATTGAAATGTCATTTATATAAACACTTTTCCTTAGAGGGTTGCAGGGGGCTGGAGCTTATCCCAGCTGACATCTTGATATCTAGAGATGATTTGTGTTTAGGACTAGGTAACTTGGCCTATTTCTCAGATCCCTTACTGTTTTATCCCCTCTTTCGTTCATTTTACAGCTCTTCTCGCACCCCCCTCTCCTCGCCCAGAGCACCAGCGTACTCTCATTGCCTTAAAACAGGGGTTTGACTCTTTACCTTTGTTTTCTCCTCGTCTTTTTGGCTGTCTCTCCGATTCAGCTCTCATTTCACTCCAAAATACTGCCCTCCCTCCCTTCACCTTGTCTGCCCCACACTGCTCCCCACCACGTCCCTACACTAAGATCCTGATGTGCCGCGAGGTCAGATTTCACTGCGGCCTTTGACATTTTCATCTCTCTCTTTACGGTCTATGTCTGTGTCTCCTCTGTGTCTGCCCGACTCTCTCTTTATCCACTGGGAGTGGTATGATGGGATTTGCAGGAAGGGAGTCCTAATGGAGCCATGGCCTTCATTACATTACCTCTGAACAGCTACAGCCGCACCCAACCACATATAACCATAGTTATCTTCCAATGCATGGTGTCCAATAGGAATATTTGGCCAATTGGGGTCTCTGTGGGTGCAGTTGTACAGGGTGCATGTACATACACACACTCACACACAAGGAGCTGTATTTACCAGAGCTGTTACAGCCCATGTCTGGTTAAAGTGCTTACACAGAGATCTGGGAATGACCGTAAGTCAACCACTCCAGTACCTCTACTTACGGTTACCAATAGCCATTAAGAATGAAGAATTATTTCCTGTGAAACACCTGCTTGGCACTGCATTGTTGTGGACGGTATTTTGGCAGGATTTTGCAAGGTATGTCCATGCAGTACTCTACTTGTTTCCAGAGGTGAAATTGTCATCTATTAGTCGATCAACAGGAAACAAATATGTAACTATCTTGATAATTGATTAAATATTTCGTCATTTTTCAAGCACATTCATTTGCTTGAAAAGTAAATCAGATGATTATATGACATCAAAATAGTTGTCAATTTATTTCCTGTTGAGCGACTAAATTGACTTATTATTTTCAGTCCGGATCTTCTTTCCGTTGTTTTGAACCATGTCTACATACACAGAGTAATCATACTCAGGCCTCCAAATACCAAGAAGCCCCTCTGTTGACCTGCTATGATGCAATATACAAGCAAGAGTCATATGATTGTGGGTTTCAGGTGAGTTTCCATACTGTATAATGCTGATAGGGTGGTGAGAAAAGCATTTGTCCCAGATCCAAAATCCATATGGACCATCAGCATGTCTTTATTTGGGTACTAACAGTGTCTTGACACTCTGTATCCTCGACTGTCCTTCTTGGCCATCATGGTACCTCATACAGTGTTGGCTTGGCCCAGTTACATCTAACACCATCTCCTACTGTCCCATTTTACCCTGATGGATGTTTATAGAGCAAAGATAGCGCCACTCGATGAGTCATATTTCGTACTTATTGTCATTATTGTGCTTTTGTCTTTTTCAGGTGAAAATTTGATAAAGAAAACTTTGTTGTGACGAGAGACGGTGAGAGTGCATACTGCATAGACATGGCTGCCTTAACTGGCCACAGCTGCAGGATATAAGGAAATAAGCCAGAATATTGAAATGCATCCTCAAGTAAGGAAGGATATAAAAGGATTTTGTCGTAAGTTGCACCCTTTGCCAGTCATGCTCTATAGAAGACGTGTTTTTGGACTGGGGGCAGTGGGAGGCATTTAGATGTCAATTATTCATTATGGCCTTATAGCTTCCCGTCAGATAAGAGGGAGAGAGAGAAGGGTGTGGTTGTTGATCAATGGCCTTCTCTGAAGCTCAGCTCAAACTCTTTCATGTAAATGTGCTCCTTCTTAACCTTCCTCCTCTCCCCCTCTCTCTCCACCGCCTCCCATCATGTTTGAGTTGAGTAAGTGAAGGTTTTTTCTCACAGGAAAGCGCTCATCAAAGCTTTTCGCTGTGTTGTTGAGAATAACGCAGCTCATAGCACCGCACGTAGACGGAGACAAACAGACACACACAGACACAATCACTTACGCAAAACACCGGACATGCTGAGGGCAATGCTGCGATGCAATTTCTAACTCCTGCAGTTTGAGAATCAGGAGAGTGCAGTTTACCACGAAGAACCACCTTGATGCCTGTTTTATACTCATGCTCTTATTGTATCTAAATCTGAAGTTTGTGTTACTTTTATTATATCTGAATTAGGTCTGAAAATAAAAAAATGCTTTCTGCGCAGTGACTCACCTTCATCATGTCCGTGCCCAAAATGGAACTGAAAAGTGTGACTCCTAATTAAATGTTTATACTTTAACTCACATTTATTTTATTTAGTCTGAATCATTCTCTCTCTCTCTCTCTCTCTCTCTCTCTCTCTCTCTCTCTCTCTCTCTCTCACAAACGCATACATTGTTATATTATGTCTGTCTGTCCGACTAATTGTCTGCCTGGTAATTTCTCTCTCTCTGTCTCGCTCTCTTGCTTTCTCTCTCTCTCTCTGTGCATCTGACATCATCACTCAGCATTCCTGGTATGACTGTGTGCTGCCGCGAATTTTAGGTCACACGCTTCATTATTCATTATGCATTCGACTTGGAGGTGAAATCAGTTTCTGCCTCAATACCCTTTCTCATCTGATGCTGTATGAGATCAGCCATCAGATGGAAATGCTTTTTGCCAACATTTTAGCAATGCTAGCACATGAAGTGTGGATCAGAGTGGTGTCCTGCAACATTTGAGGGGTGTGGCTCTCTGTGTGTGGTCTAGAGATGAAGAATAGTCAGATTTCAAGTTAAGTTATACACAAATGACCATTTGTGCAATTTTCTTATGTTCACAGTTACATAAGAAAATTGTGTAACTGCGAACAGGTTAAACCGCTACTGAGATCCACTACTTTAAAGGCTTCACATACTTCCTACAATCTCATCAAAGTCCAAAACACCCTGATAGCAGGATATTGAAATTACTTAGCATTGATAACATCTGCAGTGGGATGGTACGGCGGTTTATTTTACAGTGTACTCTAGGCGTCTCTCTCATCTCGTTAACAGGAACGGCAAACTGACGTCATGTGTTCCCGTGGGATTTGGGCAGCACTTCAAAGAGGGGGGGGGGGGAAGCCATAAATTAGTATGACGGGCATTTCCAATGCAGGGGGTATCATACCAGCCTTCCCGTAGAAGCAGTGGGTATTGCTTATATTTGCTGGGATTGCATTTTATTGATAGCTTTTAGATGTAACACCTCATAAACCTGGCACCAGAAAGTGAATAATGAATTTCTGGGCGTATTCAGTTGCTTACTCTGCATTTCTTGACATAGATACTTTTAGAGTCCTCATCGTTTGCTTTGAAAAAGGATGTTGAAAGGCTGTGGCCTAAAGTGGCAAAAAGCTGCAAGCAGTCAGTTAATATAGTGCTGCTGTCTGCCTGTAGGGTGAACTGGTGAATCCGCTAAGTCACAAATCACATCTATCTATTTGTGTGTGTGCACATGTCTGGATGTGGGGACGTGGTACTGCTTCAATTACATCAGGGTGTGGTCTTCTTCACGTTCTCCCTCCAGTTGTCTCTCTCTCTCTCTCTCTCTCTGGGCGTATCATGTGACTGTATCAAGGTTATATATCCTATTTACAGTGCATCTCTTTATTATTCTCTCTACTCATTTCAGCACAAACCCCAACCTCACCACTTACATTGACAACTTTCTCAAATGAGGACGGTAGCAAAGCTGCAGTGTTGATTTTCTCATGTTACAGTCATTAGATGCGGGGTTCAGCTGCAGTTTATAATCAATATACTGAAGGGAAAGGGTAAGCATTGTGTGTGTGTGTGTGTGTGTGTGTTCAATTAAGTATTATACAAAAAGTATTTCAGCAGATAAGTTGGCATTGTTTCTTTTATCTTATGTACAAGTGTTTTCTTGGCCTGTGTGTGTGTGTACATATTCTGAGCTGCAGTGTGGGCACCACAGACCTCCTGTTTTTGTCTTGAGTGTAGACTGTATACAAATATCCCCTCAGGTTTATGATGTTGTCTTTATTATGAATCTGTGATCTGAAATAAAGTGAAGCAGCTCTTATTTATCACGGCTGACTGTGATAGGCTGAACACATACCAAAACATATTGTACTTCTCTATAAAGTGATGGTTTTATTATTTATTATTATTAAGTATGCTCATTTGCTTTTTTGTGCTAAGTGTAGAGCTGGAGCCTACACTGGAGTTATTTAGCTTAGCCTAAAGCAGGGGAAAGCAAATAGCCTAGCTCTGTCCAAAGCTCCAAAATACACCTATCAGTATCTTTTATGCTCACAAAGTAACTGTGGTATTTCATCGGTTTAATCCTTACACAAATGGAAATGTAAAAAGGACAAGTTTTACGGGAGTTATATTACTGGAACTCTTTCTCTTCAGTCTTCTCTTTATGTCTCTTCTATTCTTTTAAGCCTTGACATCTTTGTAATAGAACAATCTTTCTCAACACACGAAGTTAATTTAACTATTCAGACATGCTAATGTATTCAATTTGTATTTCAGGAGAGAAGTTTTGTTTCTTTTGTCTTATTTACAGGAGTTTTCTTGGCCGGCAGAGTTAGAAGAACTCAGTCAGTGATGCACTTTTGTTGATAGTAATGGGAAATATATTAAAGCTCTTTATCACTTTGGTTTCACCTTCCAGTCCATTCATTAAAAAATCTATATCTTTAGTTGTTAGTGAAGTACAAGGGATGCCAGGTAAATGTAAGCCTAATGCATCACTTAAACCAAACAGATGTAAGCACTAATGAAAACTAGCGTTTCTCAGTGAAGAGCCGTTGGGAGAGGGTTGAATATTGTGGTCATGAAAATTGTATAAGCTTCTCGAAGTCTAAATGAGTCATCTTAAACAGAAGGATATTCCCTCCATTAAATCTTAGATGCATTATATGCTGCCAGAAACTCATCCCTGGCAGAACTCTACCAGTCAGCACTGTAGCTCCATCAGCAGGCAGACAAACCATAAACAGCAACAACAACAGCAGCAACATCCAATATAAAGATAAACCAGTGTTTTTTTACGTTTTCTACAACTAATGTACTTTACATTACAGCTAACTTCCCAGGCAGCCGCGGGTTCATTTTAGTTCACATCCGTATGATATGAAAATAATCTTGCAGAAACAAGCATGTTGCTCAAAGGCCATCCATCACACTGAACATTTATTTATTTATTGTCAAAATAATGGAGTTGAGAAGAAGCATTTGAATACATAAGCATTACATTCTTAATATTTGTGGATCAAAAGACAGAATAAACATGAGCATTGTAAAACCTTTGTTAATTTGGTAATTTATCACATTAAAAAAGGTCGCGAGCAACTCTTGTGTGAGCGTGATGAATTATGTACATACCAAACCTGCACACACATCCACTCATAAGTTAAAGCACACGAACAGGCACGTGCTGGGATACGTGTGCTGGTCTCTGCGTCTCCCATATCTGTCAGTCATGAAGTCCTAATGGGCCATATAAAAGCCTTTGGATCTATAAAATGAAAAGCAGACCATTAACCCCTCCCCATGTGCAAGATCAACTAAAGCAATAGAAAAAAGCCCACATCAGCTCTCTTTGGAGGCCCCCTACTCCCTTCAATGTAATCTGATGCCTAAATGAACACACTCATACACACACACAAACACACACACTTTAGTGTATAATGTATTGTCCTCATTCTCATAATTTTGCATGAGTGATGGGGGAAATGATCAATAGAGGTCATTGATCAGCCTTTTCTACAACATAGACACTGAAAAGTAAATAAAAATAATAAAAAGTAGAATATCAATAGTATTAAAGACATACTGTTGCTGGTATTGTTATATTGTTTATACACACACACAACGGTAACAATATTACAGTAAGTAACAATGTTTTAGGCTCAACTAACATGCTGATCAACAAACTTATAGATTCTGTCTGTTAAATATGAAACTCAATACAGTAGTTTTGCATTAGCCCTTGTACAGCATACTGTATGTTATGAAGAAGGTTTTCTTAGTTTTTTATGTTTCAGGACTTTAAAAGATTGGACAAGTTATATATTATGCACGTAGTTAACCATTCCTAGGAAGCCAGATATCAAACACGAAAAGACTGTGTTAAAAACATTGAGTAATGTTAAGTGCTAAAAGACCGGGACGTAAAGATATGACACAGACTCGTTGAAATGATTTCAAGATTTAGTATTTGCTTGGTAAAATACTGATGTGTCCCTAATTTATTATTCTATGTGGAATAATATGCATGCATTATTATATCTGAATTTATTATCCTAGAATACTGATGCAAAAATCTGAAATAGTCAAAGTAATTCCTCTCTTCTATTTTTCTTTCTTTCAGTCATCATCACTGTATTAATGTTCTGTTATTTATTCGCTTCTAGAGAGCCATACATGTTGCCATATAAAAATCCTTATTCTCTGTTTCACCAGCAGAGAGTGCTAGAGGAGCAGACATTTCCACAGAAATATTCCAACAGCAACATTGTGGAACTAAATGAATGGAACTGGTGCTGTATGCACCAAGACATTTTAGACTGCATTACAGTGTGAAGTGATTCAGCAGATCTGTCCCATTCATGGTAACTGGTAGAAAGAGATGTTGCTGATGATGATATTGTTGTTATTGTTGTTGTTGTTGTTGATGACTGAGCCTGTGAAAGCATATCAGGCAAACTGTGTAAACAGAAATAGAGGTGCGAGATAGTGTCCCTGCTGCTGAAATTTCAAACTCCTAACATTAGCTGCATTGACAGAGAGAGACCTTGACACTCGTCTGCTAGTAGTGGACACACACGCACATGCACACACGCACATGCACACACACAAGCCATCACCATTACCGACAATGCAGTGCAGTTGAGATTCAGACCGACCCACTTTCCCCTTCATGCAGGGTGAAGCCTGTAACTTGCAGGTGATTGGGAGCCACTGCTCTGTGCTCACTGCTCACTGGTCCCCCTCTGGGCCGGGTGGTGTGTCCCGACTCTGCTTGCTCACAGGACAGCCTGTACCCAAGTTCACCCTGTTTCTCTTCCTCCCCGGCCTTCTTGCTCTTCTTTACAGCTGCCCCTCTGTTCATGCTCTTCATTATTGTTTTAATTTATTTAATCCATTTTCTTAGTCATGTCTTCTTTATGTCCCCTAATACCTCACTTCCCCAACGTTCCCCTGTATTGTCTCTCGTTTTCTGTATAGTAGAATTTTTTGCAGAAATTGCTGTTGAACGCAACCCTGTCAAATGTCTTCATACCCACTCCGATTTAAGGTCTTTTAATGGCACTCATCACCACATAGTAGGGTTTACTTTGACACACAAGAAGTGTAAGTGCACAAATCCTCTAACATCTGAAAAACGCTCATCTGGGAACTAATTTGTCTGTTGGTGGTTGAACCTTTGCAAATACATCCATGTTGGGTTTCATTTCCACCTTGCTGTTCTTGTAAAGCCACTATCTTTCCAATTATTCAAAATTACATGTTGGAATATATTTGCACTTGAGCCAGTCAAACAAAAAATCCTTTTATCCCAAGTGTCCCTGGGTCACATCCATGATGGGGTAGCTTTTCTGATACAACCACTAGGGGCCACTAATACAGGTTTACTGCACAAATTTGGCTTTAATTTTCACTTCATTTGCCCTATTTTCTCCAGGTGTCCTCCTCTAATCCACCCCAGCTCCCCTCCTCACCCTTTAACCTTCCTTTTCTGCTCGCATGTCTGTCTTTCCCTCAGGATGGAGTGCATTTTCACAGCAGTAGTAAGCAAGAGTAGCTGTGAAGCAGTCAGCTGGCTGTTGGCATGTAGTTTCCTTAAACCCCTTACACAATAAACACTTTCCTGTGACTGTAGCTCGCATACACACATTAACGCTCACATGCGCACACACACACACACACACACACACACACACACACAGACAAACACATTCTGTAGCCACATCTGTTCACATGGAGTAGGGTTTTCATGTACATCTGGTCTGGGTCATTCCTTGTGTGTGTGTGTGTGTGTGTGTGTGTGTGTTGGAATATGTGTGAGTAAGCAGATGGGTATTTACTCTCATCATTCAACCCTTTTCAGTCATTGTCTCCCTGTCTGTTTGTGGACATGAATGGTAATGGTTCATTTTCAGTTGGCATGGAAGTGTGGAAGTGTTTGTGTGAGACTGTGAAAATCCCGTAGTTTCCTGGCTTGATGTGGAGAGACAACGGCTGATTCTCCTCCGGATCTTTCTCCAAACAAGATAAAGAAGACTGAAGAGAAGAATATTGAAGAATTGAAGAGGAGGGAAAGGCAAGGGGGGAAATAGTCAGCAGCTTTTTTTTTCCATTGTCACTTTTAAGACAGGATCATTTTTCAACCAAGATAGATACTCAGATAAATACTATTTTGAAGGTGGATTTCTTTGGAAAATTACCAGGAACTTTTCTGGACAGTTACTTTGTTTATGTGATTTAGCAGAGTGTTTATACAGGATGAGGCTTAATTACTATTCATAAACAGTAAAACTCAGTTGCTTCTTTTGGAATCTGTAAAGGTTATGTGTATATGTGGTAGTGAAGGACGTATGAAAGTTAACAAACTTCAAAACTAGTAAAACTATTTTTTAAGACAGAGAGGGTTAGAAAGGGGAATTCATGGCCCATGCTGCAGCCCACCTGAAGAAAGCTCGAGAGCTTGAGCAAAATCCAGAGTACAGAGCTCTGCAGAAAGCCAGGGAGAGGAGGAGACGGCAGCGTGAGAGAGCCGAGCGAAAGCGCCTGGTAAAACAAACACAATCACATTCACAAGTTTGTATCATGTATCGTGCTTGTTACCATTTTGATTTCCACCACACATGATTTTCTAGGCTTAAGAGTATACTGTAAGTGTAAGGTCATTGTGTGTGAGAGTGGATTCTGGGGGTTGCACAGATGAGGATGTGGTTGACCATGCAGTGTGCTGTGGTTTGCTGTCTTGCTGTCAGATAATTCATTATGTAGTGTGGGGAGATGGATGATGGTGGAACAGATGACAGATGTGAGAAAGGCTCAAGCTCAGAGGGAGGTCACATGCTGGTGGTATCAGACCTTGTATGGAGCAACCTTTTGGTAATATGTGCAATAAAAGAATATGTCGGGTATTGTATGAAGTACAAGTTCTTGGAGAATGGGTGGGGGGGGGAGTAATGGAGTCATTGATGCCTGCGAGCCTATGATGTATTATTAGTATTTTGCACATAAATGCAGCTGCTAATGAAATGTTTGTGATAGTGAGTAGCGTTTTGATGTGCCGCCAATGTAAGCGTAGACTTGGACAGAGCGCAGTGTATAATCCAGTATCCTCCATTACATGACTGACTGCAGATCAAATCCTGTGCAGATACAGAGATTACAGCTGGTTCTCAATCAATCCAATCTATGTTTGTGTGTGTGCTTGCTTGGCAGAGAAAGGAACAAGACCTCAAAGGCATAAGTGACAAAAAAGAACGTGCATAGCATAGACAATACTGACATACGTGCAGTATAATGCTGGATTCTGTGTAATGCTGCTGGTTTTGTTTACTGTTTGCAAGTCTATAATGTGCATTATTTTCTTGAAGAGGCATATACCAAAGTATGTATCTGGAATATTCCGTAATCATGCCTGTAAAAGCATGTACTCTGATGAAACCACATGCAGTTATCTGAACCATGTCTACATATCAGACATTTTCTACTGTAAGGTTGTAACTGACTGAAATTTGATCAGAGTGCTGCGTTGAGGCTCGACTTCTATCACTCCATCATGACCCTTGGCGTTCCTGGAGAGCACCACAGGCCATGCGGTCTCCAGTCCGACTCAAACCCAGCTGTCGTGGACCCCACCCTGAGTACACACAGCAAGGGGTTGTGGTCTTCACTGAGAAGAGGGTCTGGAAATGTAAAAATAGCCAAGGCTGGAGAGACAGCGAGAGTTAAGTGTTTATGGCTGCAGTTTCTATCCTACAGAGAGAGAGAGAGGAGAGGTAGAGAGGGCAGGACTGGGCCTTGACTAGGTTCAGCTCACACACTTAGAAAGAGGCAGAGGTATCCAAGACTGAAGAGTATTTGCTGAGCAAGGATTAAAAGGGCACAGAGTGGAGAGAGTGGTGGTAATAATGAAATAAGTGAGATCTGGACGGAAGACATTGACAGATGCAGCCACACGCCACACTGGAGAGGCTTTTATGTACGGACACAAAGTGAGAGACAACAAGGAATGGACTTTGGTGGACTGTATAATACCATACAGTGAGTGAAGACAGGCCAGCATTGTCAGGAATAGCTGGGAAATTGCTAACTGATTTGGATGGTAACCATGGGTAATGCAGCAACATGTAAGGCCTGTGGATCAGAAAAAGCTTTAAAGACCAGTGGGAGTGACAAAGATTTAAACCATCACACTGACTACTACGGAGCTGCTGACTCTGGATCTGATGTTGAGTATTTACTGGTAAGAGGTGGAGAGAGAAACACGGTTCATGTGCAGCACTGAGGATGTGTTCAAGAAAACATGTTTTGTTAATCTTTTTGCTGCTGGTGTGTGTGTGAGTGTGTGGTGACATCCCATATGAGAGGTTTGACCCTGGAGCCCACACAGGGGTGTGGCCTCATCCCAGAGATGCGATGGGGAGTTTTTTTGTGCTGACCTTACACGTTAACACCCAGTGGTGTTTGACTGACTTAACCCCACTAATAGGAGGTTAAATCCATGTCAACACTCTCAAATCAATACAGCTAATAGTCCTTTGCAAAAGTAGTGTGGCATTCATGTAGCAGAATAGAACATACATTTTGTAATACATACATTCACCGGCCACTTTATTAGGTACACCTTGATATTACCCAGTTGGACCCCCTTTTGCCTTCAGAACTGCATTAATTCTTTTTGGCATAGATTTTAACAAGGTGCTGGAAACATTCCTCAGAAATTTTGGTTCATATTGACATGATAGCATTACACAGTTGCTGCAGTTCTGTCGGCTGCACATCCACGTGAATCTCCTGTTCCACCACATCCCATAGGTGCTTTATTGGATTGAGATCTGGCTACTATGGGGGCCATTTGAGTACAGTGAACTCATTGTCATGTTCAAGTTACCAGTTTGAGATGATCTGAGCTTTGTGACACGGCGCGTTATACTGCTGGAAGTAGCCATAAGAATATTGTGATCATGTGTGTACATTGTGGCCATAAAGGGATGGACATGGTCAGCAGCAATACTCAGGTAGTTTGTGGCTTTTAAACGATGCTTAATTTGTACTAAATGGTCCAAAGTGTGCCAAGAAAATATCCCCCACACCATAACACCACCAGCCTGAACTGTTGATACAAGGCAGGATGGATCCATGCTTCATGATGTTTACGTCAAATTCTGACCCGACCATCCGAATTTTGCACCAGAAATTGAGACTCATCAGACCAGGCAACGTTTTTCCATTCTTCAATTGTCCAATTTTGGCCCTTATGAATTGTATCCTCAGTTTCCTCTTCGTAGCTTACAAAAGTGGCACCCGGTGTAGTCTGCTGCTGTAGCCCATCTACTTCAAGGTTCGACGTGTTGTGCGTTCACAGATTCTCTTCTGCATACCTTGGTTGTAACAAGTTGTTATTTTAGCTCGAACCAGGTTGGCCATTCTCATCTCACCTCTGGCATCAACAAGGCATTTTTGCCGCTTACTGGATATTTTCTCTTTTTCCAACCGATCTCTATAAACCCAGTTTCTGTAATACTCAGACCAGCCCGCCTGGCACCAACAACCATGCCATGTTCAAAGCCTGTTTTATCACTTTTCTTCCCCATTCATTGTCAGTTTGAACTTCAGCAGATCGTCTTGACCATGTCTACATGCCTAAATGTACTGAGTTGCTGCCATGTGATTGGCTGACTAGAAATTTGCATTAACAAGCAGTTGAGCAGGCGTACCTAATAAAGTGTCCAGTGAGCGTAAATACTTTATATTTTATGTTGTTACATATTTTTATGTAACAATATAAATCCTTAATTTAACTGTAAGATATATTTGTTTTTGTGTTTTTATTTATTTTTTATTATTTAGAAGGATGTGATTTCCATTGAAGTTTAAAATGTAAAACTTCCGTCCTGAGTACATGTTGTCAACATTTTTGAGGAGCTCAGAGTGAAACATATATTTTGTGTGTGTGTGTGTGTGTGTGTATGTGTGTTGCAGCTGCTTGTGCAGCCTTGATGTCTGGTGGTTAAATTTAGAATAGCCTACTCAGACTCACTATTGATGCAAGCAGGAAGTCTGACTTCCATAAAACCATAAAACCCTTTCTGAACCCTCTAGATTAGGTTTTTATATCAAATTACCTCCCATCATACACTGCAATAACAACTTACAGTACATCCATCTTTCTAAATTGACGTTTCTTAATGCTGATGTGTATGTAAACAGAAATTAGACAAAAACCTGGGGTAAAAAACAACCCTTGTAAATAAAAAGACGGACATAATCAGTCTGAACTAAATATGTTCTGAACTATATTTTCCACCTTTATCAGAAATAGCAAAAGTAGACAAGAGCATGTTTGTATTCCTGTTCCTAATATTAGCCCTTCCTGTCTTCATGTCTCTAGTCTGACAGTAACACCAGTTTCCTGCGGGCTGCCAGAGCGGGGAACATTGACAAAGTCCTCGACTTCCTGAAAAATGGAGTAGACATCAACACGTGTAACCAGGTAAGGAAACTTGTTACCAGTCTCAACAGTGGTTACAGACGTTTCTGTTGCAATGTATGATGTGCATTGTCTTTCCTGTGTTATCTTTGTTAATACTTTTTTGGATTCCTGGGTTTTTGTCATGAGGTCCTGATTCAGTTTAGGATATTGAGTGCTTAGTTTTGATATAGTCGTGTCTTTTTTGCATCATATTGGCCTTATGGAGTTAAGTTAGATTGTTCAAAACACTCATTTGTGACAGGCTAGCATGTGCTAATGTGTGTTGTTCAGCAGATTACGTCATGTTGCTATGCATTTCCATCTAACTGTAAGAAATAGCTATAGCGTTTTGCTCAGTTCTGTGTGAGAGTACTATATTTCCATTTTTAGTGTTGACTAGTGTGAACATTGTAGATTCTTAGTTTCTTGCATCTTTCAAATCTTGCAAAGGCTTAGCAACAAAATACATTAGAGGACAATGTAGGATCACACAATCATGGAAGGATTTATTCTTAAGTCTTGTGACGTAAGGACATACAGTATTAGTTGTACTATTCATTCATTGTCATAAGTTTCTTTATATTTTTGTCAAGGAATACTAGTAGTAGTAGCTGTCAAGTAGTTTTTGTCATTTTTGAGGTAAATACATTTCTCACGTCCATTCAACAGCACCTAAAGCAATGTAACTAAAGTTTGCTTTTTTTTTTTTTTTTAATGGGTTCTGAATATTCGAGACAACCACACGTTTGAAAAGTCTGAAATCTAAAATCTGTTGTTTAATAGTTAATTGTGCACATATGCTAGTAGCAAACAGCACATACGTTACAGTACATGCTACTGTCACACTGCTCTGTCTGTCTGTCAAACCTGCTGAATCTAACCTTCACTCTGCTTTGTCACAGTGGCATAACACAACTAAGCTACAATCCTCTTCCCCCCATGACTGCACCCATTCTTCCCTCCCATCTCAGCTGTATTTGACATATCTATGTTCCTCTGACAGCTGTTCTTACTACACATACCCACATTCCACGGAGGAGGAGGGATTGGGGAGGGTGCAAAATACTTCCCCTTGGGGCTCTGTACACCCCCTCTCTGCCCTGTCTATGTCAGTATGATTTAAAGTACTCACAAGGTTGCTTAACGGAGCATGGGAAGAATGGCTATGTGAGAGCATATCGTTAGCGCCTCATATTTTGTGCTGTCTCATTGCTGTTGGCCTATTGTAATTTTCCAGAAGTTTAATAGCACTGTTTATACACAGGACTGTAATTGGCTAGCAGACAGAAAGTGGCATCTGCCCACCCATAGCTCTATATTTGTTATCATGGGCACCGTGGTTTTTGTTTTGTGCACAAAGAGGGAAGCCTGACTATTCTGGGCTGTGATTCTACGCACTCTCTCACTTTCACACACAAACACAAATCCCTCCCTGCAACAGGAGAGCCCTGCCCTTCATAGTATCTGTCAAGGGTCAGATGATCACATTTGTTAGGTGACCAAAAATACAAGTGACATTTTCATATATATCCCAGTGATGATGACGATGATTATGATGATGATGGTTTGTGTGTGTGTGTGTGTGTGTGTGTGTGTGTGTGTGTGTGTGACTGTTTCTGAGAGAAAGGCCAATATACTGTAATATCTTAGATCTTCATGGATTTTTCATGTTGCACGTTCGTCCATCCTGGCAGTGGCAATTGACATTTCGCACGGATATGATGCCATTTGAACCACAATGATATTTTAAGGAGATACCAATTTCCACAAGCACCACTGAGTACTAAGAGTACTGTCAGCATTGCAGTCAATAGAGTCAGAGCTCTGTTGATAAGAGCAACAACAGACATGAAAGTCTAAAACGTGCGGTCTGGTTAATTGGAAGTAACAATCAATTAATCTGCAGTGACCTAGAAATTAAGGAATCTTTGTATTGCACAAATTGGATTTGTGTAAGTGGGTCAATTATTTACAAATATCAACACAGTGTTATAGCTTGGGTAAAATGGAAACTTAGTAATAGCACAGGTCATGGGAGAATAACATCCTATTTTCACAATTGAAAAGTGTTTTGCAGTATAACGTCCTCAATTTAAATTGTAATTTTCTAGATTGTGGTCAGATATAATCCAGGAAATGCATCCTAAAATGAATAACAGTAGTAATTGAGTTTCATTTTTCTCAATTTCAGTGGAGACGCTGGAACATCACACAGGAATTTTTAGTGTTGCCCATGGCAGTGTGTTCATTAATAACTGAAGAGTCAGATCCTAGAAAGCAGCAACAGGGTGGCGAGGGCCAGAGTCTGACGCCAAAGGCAGAAGGCTGTCCAAGTTAGTTAAAGAGAGGGAGAGGAAGAGATACGCTCCCTGTCGGCCAAATCCACAGTATGAATGAGGAAAATAAATCTTCTTGACAGATAACTTTAGCTCTCAGATTGTAGGCAGTGTGACCCAATTGTGTTTTTGTATGTCTATAATACAAGACCTTCCCATTTTAGAATTGCGGAGGGAAAACAGTAGACTTATCTGTGTGTGTGTGTGTGTGTGTGTGTGTGTGCGTGTATGAGAGACCTTGTTCCATATGAGTGTGTTGTTAGTCTGTTTGTGTATGTGAGCTGTTTCCATGTCCTCACAATTAAAAGCAAGACTTCCCCCGATAATCTACCCAAATGTTAATCCTTTGTGAGTGATATTCCTCTTTAATCTGCACGCATTTATATCATTTCCTCTTCTTCCTCCAGCATTCATTCCCTCTGACACTTGGGCCTATAAAACAACACCAAATAAACTTGGCCGTTTATTACCACGTGTGATTATAACAAAGGTCAGCGGTCATAGGGGCGTGAATATTAATCTGCGTTGGACGGAGCACAACTGTGTCCCTCCTGCCAGGAAACACCGCAAACTGCCCGGGATCACTGTTTTGGGCTGAACGTCCATTAGCTAAATGAAGCTTTCACTTACAGCTCAGAGGAAAAGGAGATTTAGATCAGTGTGTGTGACAGAATGTGTGTATGTGTGAGTCCGTTGTGGCTTTTGCTTGTCTCTCCTGGAATACATAATGGTTGAAATGTGATTGAAACGCTCTAACAAGCATAATTCTTGCTGTGTCAGTGAGTCCACTAGAACTGACGGGTAAAGCTGAAACTTTCTGCATGTTCAAACCGCAACAAAGAGTATCTAGTCTCACATTTGCAAGTTGTTTCATCTCGCCTGTCAGCACTGCAGTGAAAATGTCACTGACTGACTAATGTAATTCATGATTTACTGAAGAGGCATCGGCAGTCCTGACAAACCCGATGCAACATTTCTCCATAGCAGAGTATGACGAGCATCTCCAGCTCAGTATAACCACACCCAACACCTGATGACTTCGGTGATGATGATAATGATTATAATCATGATGATGTCCATATTAGTGCTGACAGCATAAGTAAGTTTATCGATCAACAAAAAATATTACCTTATTACCTTATTCAACTGTGAGCATTTGACTCAATCAATGTTTGCGTGCGTCTACAAGCTGTGGCTGGTAGCGTATACCATATCCAGAAACAGAAACGAAACAAGCCAGTGTAAGCCTGTGTTGTTGTACACTAGGATAGTCTTTGTTGTTTGGCAATGAAAGAAAACGAGCAGAAGTAAAAATTCATAACAAGAACGTTCAACACTACAAAGGGGTTCATTGTGTGCCTTTATCGGTGACAGTGCACTAGGCGGTAGAGGTTACAGCTAGCTTCAGCTTTTGAGTGCTTATAGCGCTATGTAAAGGAAAGTATGCAGCAGGTAGCCTAGGTTACTGTATATCATTATTAAAAATAAATTAATAAATAATATCTTCAAATTTGTAGTGAGTTTTAATGTTTACCATACTAAAACATTATTTTGTTGAAGGTTAATAAAAGGTTCAGTGCTAATTTTGGCCTAGCCTCGTTATAGCACTGCCTGACTATTTGTTTTTTATTTATCAAGCAAAACTGTCAACAATTTACTGGTTACAGGATTCTCCAATGTGAAATTTTTTGTCGATTTTTATCTTGCTGTTAGTGGGGTTGTGTCAAAACAAGCAATTTGAAAATGTCACCTTGGGCTATAGGATGGTCATTTTTCACAATTCTCATAATTCATTTTATAGACTAAATGATAAATGTATTCATTGAAAAATAAAATTAATTAATAAAAAATCATCAGTTGAGCCCTAGTGTGTGAGTATGTGAAATGGTATTGGGACCAGGGTGATAGATTTTTAATTATGAGTAATTATGAATTAGTAGTTCTTCAGATGGGTTCTGGCTGGCTCAGATTTGGTCATGAAACTTAAGCATTACCCTATCAAAAGGCCATTTGTGCTACAGTAAGTTAGCTTTCTACTTGGATTCTTCTTGCATAAAGTCTATTCCTTTTTAAGTATTTTATTCTAGGATATGATGGTGGCTCTCTTTTTTACATTTTAAAGTCATGTCATATATCATCTCTCACAGTCACTCACTTGACCAGATGCTCACTTAGATACTTTGGCCTCTGAGGAATGCCCTCTTTTTTCTTTTTGAAAGGTTCACATTTTCAGTGGCTTCCAAATATGAATATTCATGTTTGTATGTGTTTGTGTCCTACACACCCTCTAAGACTGTGTAGAAACATGATATTCCTCTGGCTGCGTGCATTTGTGTGTATGTGTGTGTATATATACCGAGAGCTGGGGAGTGGTGAGGGTCTGGGGACCAGATGCTTCAGTGCAGGTGCTGGGGGCAGGACAGGCAGTACAGAGATGGCGCATCGGTGTTGCAAGCTGGGTGAGCAAAATCCTGATCTGGTGCTGACACCGCACTGGAGAACAGAATGAACTGGCAGGTGGAGGCCACATTGGCCACATTGTTTTAACGTAATAAATGTTCATAAGATGGACACAATAACATCTGACACCTCACATTATTGCCTCATCAAGACTCATCATCTTTACATTATTCTCTAGGTTTCACAAGGGTAGTTTATTTATTGAATACTGTATTTCAGTGCACTGAATTGTAGTTGTAATTATTCCCTGTATATTCTGCCTCCTGTGATATAATGCAGGTATTGTATTGTATTGTCCAAGCTCTATGGTATGGGGATTTATGCTTGCTGGCGTAATGTTAACCACTCAGTTATACAGGAACCACTCTACCACGTTTGTTTTCTTGACATCTTCGATTTTCTTTTTTCTCCAGAATGGTCTGAATGCGCTACATCTGGCAGCCAAGGAGGGACACGAGGATTTAGTGGACGAACTATTGGAGAGAGGAGCACCTGTTGACTCTTCCACCAAGGTACATACACGTAGTCATGTTATGCTAGTTATCATTCTTTATCAACTTTCCAGGTATGAACATATCACAGTTTGATTTTTATTGGGGAAAGAAAAGAAGGAAGGGAGGACAGTGACAACTGGGTGACACAAAGAGAAACCAAGTAGCTGGCATAGTGTACAGGAACATCTGTGCCGAGTACGAGCTGGAAGGCCCAAGGTCAAAGTGGGACACACCTCTGAAGGTGGTTGAGAATGACCAAGCTAAGATCCTGTGGGACTTTCAGTTACAGACTGACAAACTAGTGATTTTATTTTTGATACTATGAGTACATTTTGCTGAGACATACTTTTACTTAACTAAGGATTTGAACTTTTTCCACCACTGCACAGGATACAGCCTTATCTGGTGGCCTTAACACAGTTTTTCTCTGCAGAAAGGAAACACTGCCCTCCATATTGCCTCATTGGCTGGACAAAAAGAGGTAGTCAGACTACTGGTGAAGAGAGGAGCAGATATCAATTCTCAGTCACAGGTGAGAAGCTTCTCAATGATCAAAAGCTATTAAATGATGCATTAAGAAGCGTGTATGGACTGTATGCATTTGCCTCTACAGAATGGTTTCACTCCACTCTACATGGCAGCCCAGGAGAGTCATTTGGAGGTGGTGCAGTACCTGCTGGAAAATGAAGGAAACCAAAGCATTGCAACAGAGGTTAGTTTGTGTGTAAGATACCTGTTGTGTTGAATGTGTTGAACTGTTTTATTGCTAAATACTTTATTACTTCCTTTTCTTTCCCCAAAATTAATTGTGGTTATTCATTTTTTATTTTTCTCGTTTCTTTTTCTCTGTTCTTCCAGGATGGCTTCACTCCACTGGCCATTGCCCTCCAGCAGGGCCACAACTCAGTGGTCTCTCTGCTGTTGGAGCACGACACCAAGGGTAAGGTCCGCCTCCCAGCCCTGCACATTGCAGCCCGCAAGGACGACACAAAGTCTGCCGCACTGCTGCTCCAGAACGACCACAACGCTGACGTCCAGTCTAAGGTGAGGGAGGGCAGCAGGGAAAAATTGATGGAGGGAGGAGAAGGGTGAAGGTGGGAGTGCCAGATGGGAGTGGCGCAATATATAGGAGGGGAGAGTTTAATTACAAAATGGGGAGAGGGAAGGAGGAATTAAGAGAAGCCTGCAGGGAGGTGGCAGGAAGTGTATGATGATGCATCTGACTGAATGGATAATTTTTCATGTTGACAATTTTATTCATTTTATCGATCATTTGCGTGTCCAATTAGGAATTTAATAATATTAATGGACAGGACGTCTCTTAGAATGCTTTTTTGTGTGCTTCCTTGTCCTAGCTCTTTGTGTGACCTTGCAAACTTCCCCTGTGTTTTATGTGAATGTTGTGATAAGCCCTTTACCTAACAACCCTACTGCCTATCCCCCCTTTCTCTCTCTATGCGTCCTAACCAACCAGATGATGGTCAATAGAACCACGGAGGTATACAGACTCGCCAACGCTTCATTTAATTCCTTTTTGTCACTTCTGACCATCTCTTTCAGCTCTGTTGTCCTGTTCTTTTCCTTATTTAACGAGGACTTTTGAAGTCCTGCATGTCAGAATTATGTACCATTTAATATAAATGCATGCAGCTGAATATGCTGCATTACACACTCTTGCATGGCTAACAATAAAATACATTGTGTTGTATTAATATATGTTAGTGTATTTAATTTTAATCATAGATTATTTATTTTACATCTCATTCTTTCTTTTTCAAATGAATATAATTTTTTTTAAATATATAAGTATAACAGACTTTTAATTGAAACACTGACAGCATTCCAATGAAATGTCATTTTTTTATATTTATTGCTCTTTTTCTGTGCATGTTTACAGATGTTGTTTCTAAGCACGTTGATACAGTTGTTTTTCTTCTTTGAAACACATTGTTGATCTTTAAGTTAACTCTTTTTCTTAATTAAATTGCACCATGTCTATCAGAATGGGAAGGTAAGGAGTGAACCCACCTACAACTGTATACTGTAGATATCTATATATATAGCTTATATATATGTCCATTTGTCCGTCCAAGAAGATACTCATTCTGAGTTGCTTTGTGTGTTTCAGTTTAGTTTTTTAATGTCCTTTATGTTGAACTTTTAATATCCAAAAATCAAAGTATTTTGATTTTTTCCACCATTTATTTTTTTAACAAGCATGGCAGAATTCAGGGTTTTTGCATACATCATGTGTTCATGCATGTGCTATTTTGGGATATGCTCCTTTTTTTTTTGCTCCTTCTCACACCGATGTGTCTGGTTTCTTTATTCAGCATGCTGCCTCATCGTAATACTGCCTTCAGTAGTCAGGCTTCTTTCTTGTATTTGCTACAGAAAAATATGATCTTTCTTTTGTTTTCCACACCTCCTGTTTCAACATCTTCTTTCTTTTTGTTTGTGTCCTTCAACTTTTCCATTCCCTACTACTCCCTCCGTCCCTCCTTTCTCCTTGTCTGTCTCAAACAGAGTGGGTTCACCCCTCTGCACATCGCGGCTCACTATGGTAATGTGAATGTCTCCACCCTGTTGCTGAACAGAGGAGCTGCTGTGGACTTCACAGCCAGGGTAGTGCCCCATTTCCACTTCTTAGCAAATCAAGACACTCTCTGTACTGCTGTCAATTAAAGCTTGACGTGTGCATTTTCACTTTGAGGCATGCAGAACAGTGTGTTTACTATTTACCATAATAAACGTTCTATTTCAATCTTAGTCTTTATTAAGTGCATTTCCTCCTGCCTGTCAAAGGTTACATTTGTTCTTGCATGTTTTCATCTGCATTGCAATTATTGCCCTCAACTCAACAGAAATGGAAACATCTTTATCATACAAACTATTATTTAGAGATTGGAATGAGATTTGATTACAGTAATGTCAGCCCCTTATCACAACCATGAATTATATATTTGCTGTGTAAACTGAACAGTATTTGTGGTAAAGTTAACTATTCTTTGTTTTTTTCCATTATTTGTCAGAATGGGATAACGCCTCTCCATGTGGCCTCCAAGAGAGGCAACACCAACATGGTGGCCCTGCTGTTGGACCGAGGGGCTCAGATAGATGCTAAAACCAGGGTGAGGCTCTTATTCAAGTCTGGACATACACTTTTATTAAATAGTGCCAATTCTGCCTCTACCTCCTAGTGACTGCTTAATATAGTATACCAACCATTTGCCAATTGCCTCTTTTGTCCAAACAGACAAACTGGATTAATGTCTAGACTGTGTATATTTATGTGTTTGTGCTTGTGCCACAGGATGGGCTGACCCCCCTGCACTGTGCAGCCAGGAGTGGTCATGATCCAGCAGTGGAAATTTTGCTAGAAAGAGGAGCTCCCATCTTAGCCAGAACCAAGGTAGTGTACGGATGGGCCATTACTGGGTCAGCACACCCCGGAATTTGTCCTACAACAAAATAAATGTCTTGAGTTTTTAAGTTTTGAAGAGTTTGATCCTGGATTGTTTTAGCTCCAGGAGTATTTCACACAATCACACAAAGCACACAATACATTGTACTTTTTCTTAACATCTCTGCCATCTCTTTTTTCAATGAACTGCTTTTTCTGCCCTTTTGCATCTATTCATGTATTGTCGCTTTTGTCCTCACACAGAATGGACTGTCCCCATTGCACATGTCGGCCCAGGGAGACCACATAGAATGTGTTAAACTCTTGCTACAGCACAAGGCACCTGTTGATGATGTCACACTGGACTACCTTACAGCGCTACATGTCGCAGCTCACTGTGGCCACTACAGAGTCACCAAGCTTCTGCTGGACAAGAAGGCCAATCCCAATATTAGAGCACTGGTAGGGATTTACAGGAAATAACAGATATGGGGCCGATAATAAAATAAAACTACATTTCCTCCTCCAGATGTACTTAGATGTAGTATTTATCTGTTTAGTTATCTTTATCTCTCTCTCTCTCTCTCTCTCTCTCTCTCTCTCTCTCTCTCTCTCTCTCTCTCTACCAGAATGGTTTCACTCCTCTCCATATTGCTTGTAAGAAGAACAGGGTGAAGGTGATGGAACTGTTGGTCAAATATGGAGCCTCCATTCAGGCCATTACTGAGGTGAGACACTTTGTGGGGATGTCTCAGAATAGCTTCTGTAAATACACTTGAGTTTCATTTTAAAGCTCATCTTCATGCCTCTCTCTCATTGTGTCTCTTTTTTCTAGTCTGGTCTGACTCCCATTCATGTAGCTGCCTTTATGGGCCACCTCAACATAGTTTTACTTCTGCTACAAAATGGAGCATCTCCTGACGTCCGTAACATTGTGAGTAATGACAAATAATTAGTTCAGCTCCCTGTAGTCAGTAGTCAGAAATACATATCTAGTATGAGGTAAACAGCATTTTTCCAACCAGATAGGCAGTTTTCCTAATGCAACCAGCTAGCAGGTATTCTAAGGATTCTATTCTAAAGAACAGCATCTTGGTGCTCATGAATGTTCTGTCTTTGCATATTAGCGTGGTGAGACAGCTCTCCACATGGCAGCACGAGCAGGTCAGATGGAAGTGGTTCGCTGTTTGCTGAGGAATGGCGCGTTGGTGGATGCCATGGCCAGGGTGAGTCAACTGTCGCATTATCAGAGTTAATCACTGTTTTCTTCCTGTTTATCATAAATAAGCATATTTTATCCACTGGATTGCATACACATACTCATGGGTCATGTCGCCTGCCTCAGCTCTGGCTACTGTCTCTTTTTTTCTAATTCCATTGCCTCTACCTGACACTCAGCTTCTTTTGTTTCTCTACCATATTACCTCTCCACTCAAATTTGTTCATCTTATTCATCCCTCAACCACAGGAGGACCAGACTCCCCTCCACATTGCATCCCGTTTGGGTAAAACTAATATTGTCCAGTTGCTGCTGCAGCACATGGCTCATCCAGATGCTGCCACCACCAACGGTTACACTCCACTCCACATTTCAGCCAGGGAGGGCCAAATAGAGACTGCTGCCGTGCTGCTGGAGGCCGGAGCCTCACACTCATTGGCCACGAAGGTGAGCAGAGGGTAGAACATGATGTACACAGACAGAGACATACCAAATCAAACAAACTATTCAATATTCTTATACAGGCTCAAAAATATCCAGTGAAACATTTACAGTTTGGACATGCAGGATTGAAACAAATCTTTCCCTTTCCTCTCTACAGAAAGGATTCACTCCATTACATGTAGCAGCCAAGCATGGAAGCCTTGATGTAGCAAAACTTCTCCTTCATCGCAAAGCTCTCACTGATGATGCTGGCAAGGTGAACAGAAAATCATGATTATTACATACTTACATACATACATACATACATACATACATACA
>JAVQJD010083147.1:0-11817 GCA_036023655.1 Nannoperca australis | reverse complement strand
AGCAAAATTTTAGGGTTTGAAAGCAAAACTTTAGGGTTTGCAAGCAAAAGTGTGGAAAGTTTCTCTCTCAAACCATTTTTTTGACTGCTTTAAAAAGAAACAAAATTCTCTCCATACTCAAGGTGATCAAAAGCAATCCTGGAAGGTCATCCGCCAGGGTCACAAAACTAATGTACACCAAAATAAAACACAATGCCAGAAATACTGATCTTGCAAATAATTAATCATAATAATAATAATTTTATATCCATAGGACACTTTCTTTCTAACAAAATAAATGAACCAGAGGGTACGACTTTTGGAAAATATCTTCAAGGCAATTATTTGAATTAATTCAACTGACAGAAATGACGTCTGTAAAATCATTATTAATATTATAAGCTCCCATGCAGTTGGCGCAGATTAAATCTGTAGCAAAATTGATGAAGCTATTATGAATGAAATTGTGGAGCCTCTTGTTAACTCTATGAATCTCTCTCTACTTTATGGGGTTGTACCTAAAATGACTGCTGTTGAGTGATAGAATTGCAGTCTTATATAAGCCTTAATTAACCAGAGTTTGTTACCCTTATTTTAAACATGTACTGGTATATATATGGCTGGGTTTATTCCATGTGAGGTAAGTAAAAATGGTATCAATAAAATGTACCTCAGAGGCTAAGGTGACTGTAAATATGTCACAAAACTCAAACCTTCAAGGCTCGAGCCGAGATCCTTGAGGTGCCCAAGTGTGACAAAGCAAAATGTAAATTTTTTTGATCCAAAGCCTTGAACTTTCTTAAAATACTGTGTTTTTGACAAAGATGTTTATGTTCTGATGTTTCTCAAGGAGCTATACACATTTAGTCAATATTTAGCAAAATATACAGATTTTGTATACTGTGATTTCCTGGTTTTATATGGGCATTTATTAACTGTGAACTGGTTGGACCTGGCAGGGCCGTATGAATGCAGCTGGGCATTACAACATCATTTCTTTGTTTTAATGAGCCTTTTAACTTGTCCAGCGCAGTGAAAGAATAATTCATGTTTTTATCAAGCTGCAAATAGCCATGCAGCTCTACACTGTGGTAAGGGTCTGTCCTGAGTTATTCATTAGCACTGTCCTGCTTGTCTGCACATTAATTTCATTCAAAGACAAATGCATTGGCAAAAAATAAACAAACCTGAACTCAACTGGAAATTTGAAATTCATGTTTTTTGAGAGGTTGGTGTTTGACCCATTAGGAGATGAAAAAAAGATGGTAAAAGCATCAATGTGTCCCCTGTAGACCAGTCACTGCTGGCTCCATGTTTGTGCTGTAAAATGTTAAAAGGTGACTAGTGTTTAAATCTGCCTTATTAATAATGAACCTTTGTCAATGATTTTATATCATACAAACCCATTGTATCTGCTATAACCTATTTTTATACCTACTATCAGTCAAGTTCTTTTCATTAACTATGGCTTTATTAATTGACATTGTAACAACTGACTACATTCAACTTTTCATCACTTTTTATCTGTGTGTAATAACTTAGTCCTCAAAGTGCTGCTTTAGTTTGAAGACATTTGTTTTTTTAACTCCTCATCCTTCTCTATTGTATAATGCAATAGCAGCCCTTCACCACCAGAGATCAGTATTGGCTGCACAATGGATTTTAAAACTTGTTCTCGGGTCAATGAATGTGATTAATTTCAACAAGCCATGACCAAAAGACAAACAGATGTTTCTTTGTTTGCTTCTGCACAGTCAGTGCTGACATTGTAAGGCAAGGCAAGGCGAGACAAGGCAATTTCTGCACATTTTAAACACAGAGGCAATTCAAAGTGCATTACATAGGCGTGGAAAAACATTAGAAAGACATAATAAAATTGTAAAATAAATTTTTTATAAAATTGTAAAATAAAGTAAAATAAAATGTTGAAATGAAAGATAAATAAATAAATACAAGGAAATAAAAAGACAAAAATTACACTTACAGTGCAGTAAAAAAGATGTAAGATGCCGTTGCAACAAAGGACATAAGTGCAATAGAGAAACCAGCAAATGCACAGGAGAACAGCCAAGATTTTAATTTTGTTTTGAAAGTGGCTAAAGTCGGGGTGCGTTTGACATCAAGAGGAAGTTGGTTCCATCTGTGTGCAGCATAATAGCTAAAAGCTGCTTCACTCTGTTTGGTTCTGACTTGAGGTACAACCAGCTGACTGCCTCCTAAAGATCTAAGTGCCCTACTGGGTTTATATTATCAAGGAGATCAGAGATGTATTTTGGCCCAAGATTATTTAGATATTATAAAGTAGCACTTTCTATTCTATAAGAAATAGAAAGCCAGTGTAATGACTTAAGAACAGGAGCAATGTGCTCAGTTCTCCTGGTTCTCGTTAGAACTCTGGCAGCAGCGTTTTGAATGAGCGGAAGTTGACAGTCTTTTTGGGAAGACCATACAAGAGACAATAGTCCACTCTCCTGGAAATGAAGGCATGCATGAGATTTTCTAAGTCTTGTCTGGACATGAGACCTATAAGCCTTGCTATTTGGTTGAGATGATAAAATGCAGAGTTAGTTATCACCTTCTTGTGACCTTGATCTGAAGCTCAGATCTGAGTCTATTAAAACAGCAAGATTTCTAACTTGGGTTTTTGTCTTTATAGCCTTGGAATCAAGCTGAGCAATAACTTTCATTATTTCCTCCTTGTTGCCAAATACTATGATTTCAGTTGTGTCTAAGCGACCATAGTCACTTGGTGAAAGACCTAAGTATATCTGAGTGTCATCTGCATAGCTGTGATAATCAATATTATTGTCATATTGACTTAGAGTATAGTAGCGGGCCAAGAATCGAACCCTGAGGGACTCAATGTCACGGTGATCCGCTGAGAGTTGGTCTCGACCTGCTCTATACGATAAAGTGCCCTGAGATAACTTTATGATATGGTGCTATATAAATAACATTGAATTTAATTGAATTGAACTGAATTGATCATCAGTGGCAACAACATAGCCTCTGCCTTCGAGATATGATCTGGACCAACTGAGGACTCTTCCAGTCTGTCAAGAAGTATTTCATGGTCCCAAGTATCAAATGCTGCACTTAAGTCAAGCAGCACTAAATCTGATGTTGTACCTGAGTGCATATTCAGACGAATATCATTTAATACCTTTATCAGTGCAACGGTTTCAGTGCAGTAATGTTGCCTGAAGGCAGATTGAAAAACGTTCAAAAGTTATTGACATGAATAAAAACAATAAATAAAAGGAAGATTGGAGATCAGTCTGTAATTTTTCAGAACTGAAGGATCCAGGCTGGATTTCTTTAGAATGGGCTTAATTGCAGTGACTTTGGTAAGATACCTGATAAGAGTGAACCATTCACAATTTTCAGCACATCTATTTCAGAGCAACTGAAAACATTTTTGAAAAGGTGGTTGGCAGGGTGTCAAAAAAGCAGGTGGATGAGTTAAGATGGTTCATTACATCCTTTGGTATTGATGGCGTTGAATGTTCAGTGTTTTTGTGTGGTGATGTGGTTCCAATGTTTTACATGGAGGTATTTATGGCCACTGTGATATTTTCTAAAGATGCAAACTCATTACAGTTATTAAGAGATATAAAATCCCCCTTTTTCACTACTCACTGTTGGGTCAACTGTCAACCTATTAAGCAGCTTTTTTATTCCCTCGTGAGAATAGTTTAATTACTTAGAGTTTTCATCTGCAGTGACTCAAAGCAGACTTCGACTGCTTCAG
The DNA here is from genome assembly GCA_036023655.1 of Nannoperca australis. NCBI lineage: Eukaryota > Metazoa > Chordata > Actinopteri > Centrarchiformes > Percichthyidae > Nannoperca > Nannoperca australis. The sequence continues at coordinate 8,087 of JAVQJD010083147.1, read as the reverse complement.
TTGTTTTATATTTCAGCTGATATTTACTCTGGATGCATCTTCAACAAAACTGTATTTTAAGTAGTTTTAGAATAAATAATTCAAAAATTTCATAAAAAATTGAGAAAATACACACAAAAAAGAAAGTTAGTATGTCTATATCTGTAAGAAGTAAATTAAATGGAAATAATACATAAAAGAAATAGTTTTGGGGATACGAGCCTGTAACTCAGTTTTACCGTACTTTATAAGTACTCCACTGATTTAGTTTGTATTCTTCTAACGTTGTCAGACTCACAATGGAAAGAGAAAAATATCAAAATTGATGCATCAGAACCAGAGATATCATCTTTTTTATTCCATTAATTCTTCTTCCTTGTCAAAATCTGTCTCCTTTACTCACGATGCAACTTACTTGACAGATTGGGATGTTTTCTGCTAGTAGCAGCTACTGTGCCCTGACACTTGCCTCAAACAGAGATGAGCAGCGAGCTACAGAGGTCTGATAAGCTCAGTTCTTTCTAACTTCACTTTTCTTCCATTTTCCAAACTTGTAGTCTTCAGCCCCATCTGATACTGACTCAAGTGACATCACTTAAGGATTTAAATTTGTTTTAATCACACTTAATACAGCTCCCTCTGGAGCTACTAAAGGCTTTATTTAGCTTTTTCCTACATATTCTGTATGCTGTCATACACCCCAAGACCTGTAAATAGAGTCTGATGTGTAAAATGGGTTTCCCTTTAAGCCATGAGAATGCACAAGAAAGTCAAACAGTTTGTGTGTGTGTGACTGGGAACTCTAAATAGACCAGAAAATGTACAATTAAGTATATAAAGTTATGTAAAAAAATTGCCAATTATAACCTTATATGTAGGCATTGATATTGATGTAAACAGGCAACACACCACTGACAACTTTACATTACTAAAAGCCAGTCCACGTTGTCATTCAGCCTACTCATAGCAGCCAGTTGTTTGTTGTTGTTTGTTTTGTTTAATCCATGTCTCTGCAGAGCGGTGTGGTTTATGTGACTTGGTTAAATGAAAAAAAAAAGTAAGAACATGTAACGGCTGGACCAGGCTTGGACAGGCAGACGGAGACCAGGAGGATAAAGTAAAAGGAGTTTATTTTCCAAAAATACGACAAAAATGCAAAAGGGGTAAGGGAAAAACAAAAATAATTTCCAACGGAAGGAAACACTGCCAACAGGGCAATTGAGCACAAAGTAGCAAAATAGAAACAGAAACAGACACCACGTCGGTTATAACTACAATCTAAGACTTACGAGGGCTGGTGCACTTGATGAGAAGACAAGACGAGCTGGCAAACAGACACAGGAGAACAGAGACTAAATACACAGAGGGGGAGGTAACAAACGAGCTACAGGTGAGGGGAGCCGACACAGGTGAGGAACATCAGGGAAACTAACTAGGGACAGACACACCCAGGAGAGGGGAAAGCCGGAGCATGACAGAACAAAACAAACATATAAATTGTTTTGACCAATCCTAATCTATATCTTAAATCCTGGTACAGTTTGAGGCAATTGAGTGCACAAACTGCTGATGAAGATTGTGAAATGCAGTTGAAAGTTCTGGATAAAGGCAGTAAGTGGACCTGGAATTAAGATTTTCTGTCAAACTACTAATTCTAAGCTCAAGATGGAACTATCACTGTCATATGAATAAGTTATTATCCTGTAAGATTTAAGATTCATGAGTTTACATGTGCAGCAATTTGAGTTCAACAGGACATTCTTCCATTCTGCAGTAACATACAGTCATAGAAGCAGCCCCTACCACAGTGCAGAGCTGCATGGCTGTTTGCAGCTTGATAAAACAATGACAGCATCTTCCACTGCTGCATCTTTCACAGGACAGTTGCTTCCAGCTCAGTAGAAATGGTCATTAAAAAAACAAATCATTGGGGAATTTCTTTTTGCCACAGTAAGCCCCCAAGCTGAAAAGCAAATGATGCTGCTACATTATACTAGTCCTAGTATGATGTAGCAGTACTAGTACTGTATTATTACCAGAATGCCAAATAGCAATCAAAATGTAATTGATTTCTTTTTGCCCAATTCAAGTCAGACGTGCAGTCGTTTACAGTAATAAGGACAGCTTTCTGTGTATCTCCATTCAAAGTTTTATTTTTTTAAAAGAACAAAAGAAAGAAAAACAATACTGAGTTTCTGTACAAATATACATTTTTTACTCAAGCAGATGACCATATACATGGCCTTTTTGGTTAAGCCCACATCAAAATAAAAGCCTAACATTGATATCATGAGAGAGAACAGGCAAATAGTCCCTTTTGTCAATGTATTGTTGCCATACTGTACAGTGAGCTACTGTAGAAGGACTGTCATATTTACATAAAGAAGAGAGTACATAGTACTTTGTATTGAATGCATACAAACAAATCCAGAATCAAATGGAAACCAAAAAATATAGAATATTTATGAATTTACAGTTTGATTTATATGACCATTATATTTTATCTATAGGAGTATTATGTCTTTATTGTATATGCTTTAAAGCAAAAAAGAACTAAATTCTTTCTAAAGTTCAATATCTGTTGCATGCATATAACCGTCATTCCTCAACTATTGTTATGGGAATTGTACCCCTTAGATTTCTTTTAGTTTTACACTGTGTGCATGGTAGGAACTTACAAGGCATTACATTGCATTACATACACATGGTGTTTATTTCTAGTTGGAATGGACATGAATGGAGATATGAGCCTTCTTTTTTGCTACAGAAGGAAAGACAATCACTGAAAATGGGATGTCTTGGTGCCAGACACGTGGTATGGTGTAAGATTTTGTTTTGATTTTTAACTAATCTACTATGGATGAGCACACTGGGCAGCAAGTTATGCTGGTGTACTAGCCCTGCAGATCAAATTAAAATCAATCTTGCCCTGCATTGTAACCCACTAAATGACTGTAAAATATGCATTCAGTCATCTACCTAACCTCACTCTGTTGGCTTTTTGGGGCATTGTAATAAATCCAGAGGTTGTTTTGGATAGTAAGGGGCTCTGCCTCAGGCGTTGTGGTATTATCTTTCTGCTAAGGAATAGTTGTATTAATAATGAAAAAATAGAACTGAGAGCTCTGAGCTGACAAGTTCAAACCCATCCCCCTTTCTCACATCTGAAGAGCTGGCCAATCACAGCCTGAATGGGTATGAATGTGGGTATGAAAGAGTTACAGAAATGGTTGGACACAACCCCCCTAATTAGCCCCCCTAATTAAACATCTGAGAGGTGTGTGTGTCTGGGGGGGGGGGTTCCATAGCAATTTGACCATCTGACAAGCAGTTCCAATTGAGTACACTGGCTCCTTAACAAAGCCATTAAGACCAGTTGTAGGCAAGCTAAAAACATACAAGAGATCCAAAGACACAAACTGACATCTTTCTCTAGTCGGCATGTTAATGGCCCATGGCTCATGCGATAATAGCAGTATTTCTCGTTATAATCCCAAAATCTGCTCTTTAAACCCCTCTCTCCATACATGTTTGGATGATGAGTTGAATTTGGTCAAGTTTTGATGGCACATCTAACCCTTTCTTTGTTTGGTCCAATATGCTTATCTTTACTAAATGTGTGGTAATTGGAAAAGAGGGAAATATTCACTATCTCTGAAAGATAGTCCTGATGGTCCATGGAAAGCATAGTTAGAGTATAACTGATTATTGTATAAATATACTGCACATTTATAGAAAATGGTAATTCCAGGTAATGTAAATTACATTACAAAACAACTATTGCACTTCCGTCTCGTGGTATCTGCTTATGCAGACAGTTTCAGATTTACCTCCAGTGCGCTTAGATTATGTAAGAATAAGTTGTGTCTTTACTTACCAACCTCTGGCATAACCACCAAAGGCTCTGACACACTCTGACACATTCTCAGGATCAATTTCATTGGCTAACTCCCCGTCGAGGCACACAGCAGTAGTGCATTAAACATGCAGTAATCTTCTGCATGTTTAATGCCTAATTTTCTGTCAGAAGTGCTAATGCGTAATAATGAGCATGATTATGATAAATGTGTCTCTGATTAGTGATGTTGTTAACTAGCTAGCTTGCTAATAGCTGCACTGATTCTGAGATCAATTATCCCTTTCTAAAGTGAGGAACAATGATCAGCTCTATTACAGACATTGTGTCTAATATTGTGAAATACTTTAGTTGTAAGCTAGCTAGTTAATGTTAGTTTTGTTTTCTTTGCCTTTTCAGCAGACATTAAAAACAATAATGTTACAGTATAGTAAAATCAGTTGATATATGTCAGTATAGCCTATTTGTATTTGAAAAAAGTAAAGTGAAGTAAAGACGCGGGTCAGTCTGGTAGTTGAAGACATTTACAAGACACTGTCAGAAACAAAAAATACTTGTGTTACAACAATAATACTATTACAACAATGTATTTAGGTTATATAGGGATAAGGGCACATTGTCTTCTACTGACCTGTGTTTGTTACATCATTGCAATTACCTTACCAATTTACAGTCTATAGAACAGCTCCAGGGATTTATTGGCTATGGGAAAGAGCTGTTTATGTTCCTGAATATTGATTGGACTGCCCTAAATCACAAGAAGAGGATATGTAAAGTCTAAACTTCAGTGTATGTAGTGGATTGTTGCAACATTGGTGGTAAATACTTTCTGACACATCAGTGATCACACACACTGTAGTCTGTAAATACAGGAGATGTCACTAATGGCAAATAAGGATTGCAGAATTGAGTGACTCAGGCATTGCTGTTAATCAGTGTATAGGTGGGCTAGGCGCTAGTTTGCAGTAATGAGAGGTGTAATTCACTGGTGCTTTAAGTTACACCATGCTGATAATAGAGACATCTGAATAGTACGTAAGTCACTGTACAGTAACTTTGGCTTTGAACACAACAATGTGAAAGCTCTGTCCTTGGATCAAGGTTATAACTCCCCCCACCATGCAAATAACTGGAATCAAGTACAGTGTCATGGGAGAAGCACGAGGTGGTGGTGAGACTCACAAGACAAGTTGAAAGAGGAAAAGGGATAAGAGGCAGATTATGAATTGAAGGGAAGGAATGTGATAGAAGAATGAGGAATGGAGAAGGATCAGGTTTGTCCTCTCTGCTGAATTAGAGATGAGGCACTAGCGCAGGATTCATTCTGTCCTGTGCGTCTGTCTGTCTGTTGGCTATGGCTGGTATGCAGTAGATCAGTTAATTAAACTCTCCCCCAAAACTACAATAACTGTGATTAATGTCTTGCTCCTTGTGAAAGTCAACTAATTTGCAATGTGTTGTACTGTCAATAGTACTGTATATTTATCCAAGGCACTCTTTGGGGATCATTATTTAAGTTCTAATGTATTAGGAGTGCAGAAGGCGGCATTGTCTCTATCTAAATGATTCAATGAGTCATATAAAAACATATTTAAATTCAAAACAAACATTTTAACATGGGAGAGTTGACATATTGCTGAGAAAAAACACTGTAAATAACACGTGTCATTTAGCATTAACATTCATACAGTTTTTCATTCTTGGATTAAAAGAAGGTATAATACACATAAAACAGTATTAAAGAGACAAATCAAATGTAAACCATCACAATGTGGCACTTTCTCAATAGGGCCTCTGCTTAACCCTGAAACAATCTTCAAAAATATCAGTGCTCCATGATCCTGTAAATTAAATATCACATGCTTCTCTGAACTCTTTTTGACATGTCAGGAATGAATAGTATGAACATGAAGTGTCTTGTATGAATCCACAGTTAAACTACTGAAAATAGGAGGTTTTGCACATCTACATGTGCACATGTATGCTATTTTTCAGTCCGCACAAAGGAAGCACAGACAAAGAGAGTAAGTATTATTTATGTCCATGTGACACAGGTATTGATGAATATATGAAGTGTCTACATGAAGTCTGTTTATATAGTCAGAGCCATTCATCCTCTATATATACTGTATCAACCAAGTCATAGGTGCAGGGTAATTTACAACAGGTGTTAAGTGGTGTACAGTATGTAGGAAGGTGTTCAAGATTGTTAGATTAAAAACACGTTCCTTTGTTCCTATTCCCTTTTGAACTACTCTAATCTCTTCATCTGTATCTGTGAACTGTCTATTGTCTTCTGCAAACACAATGAAGTTGCCATGTAATGTCCTTATTTCATCCAATGTCAGTCTGACTCACACTTTTGACTTCACCTCATCCCATTCATGCCCTGCTTCGTGTAATCCTCTTCTTTCATAAGCAACCAGCTGCTGCTTCAGTTTCAACACCTCCTTGTCTTTTAAATGCGGGACCTTCATCACAGATGTTGCTCAGGTGACAGTGTGGCAATAAACAACACCAGAATAAGCTTGTTGCTATATTGTTAATGTAAAGCAGAAATTCTCCAAGAGTGAAATTGCAGAAAATATGCTGGATAATATAACTGGATCTTTATTAGAGTCTAACTCTTGGGATCAGCTGGTTGCCATGTCCTGAGGCTGCCTTGGTCTTGACCTCTGTGTGATTACATCTCTTCTACACAGTCTGGAATGCCTTGGTTTGGGCAGGGATCATAACAGGAGTGGCACCCATGCGTGTCAGGTTCCCAGGACTCAGTTTAGGGGGAGGGCTGGGCTTGGAGTTGGAGGTAGATGTGGAGGTGGGTGTAGAACGGGGTTCAGGGGTCTTGGGGACTGTCTGATTGTAGGCAGGTGGAGACTGGGGGTAGGTGGAGGCTTGGCAGTTTTCCTTGAGAGCTGCCACAGCAGGAACACAGGCTCGTTGGCCTCGGAGCCCCATGTTGTGCACCATGGACTGGGTGGAGGAGGTGCCTGAGCGAGAGCTGCCGGAGCGGGATGAGGAGAGGGAGTTGGGCTTCACCAGTTTGGCTTTAGGAGCCTCTGCATCCTCCCTGAAACGAGCACATGATTTTAAAGAGTGCCCTCAAGAGATCAAATTAACATTTACTAGAAGAGTAAAACTAAAATTGGCCTGGACACATTATTACTAACACTGCATAGATGAAGTCAAATTCAGTTTGAGTAAAGTGAATGTTAGCCTTATATAATGTAGTTATATCCAGTAAACACAGTTAAGTGATGTTATTTACTACTTAGCTGGAGACAACAATAAAATGTTTGCTTTTAACCATCTTTGTTGCTCTGTCACTGGCTACATTATTGAAAGGAAGTAATCCCCACCAGCCTGCATTATTCAACATTTAAAATTGCTAAAAGTATTGCTTCAGTTTTGTATAAGAACAAAAAAACAAAAAGTTAAACTGTCGTTGTAAGGAACGGTCATCTCTAAGAAGATCTAGTTTCCTACTTCTGGAGCATTGTTAGGATCACAGGGGAGAGTCCCACAGTCCATTGCTTCAAATGTACTTGATGATATTAATGCTAAGTGAGTTGTCAGTCTAAGACATGGATTAACTTCTCAAGATGGAAGTGTATATAGTAACACACATTGTTGGTTTCCTTTCTTTATCACAAGACTGTAAGAGTTGGGGTTATGACCGCTTGTGTGATTATAACTGGCAGACTCTCCATTGTATAGGCCTACCTGATTTCATTTGGGGTCTCTTCTTCTTCGTATTTCTTCATCTCCTTTTTGCGGAACACCAACCAGATGATGAGGATGATGAAGAGGACTCCGAAGGACACACCAACTACTGCCCCTGCTACCACACCCATCCCCCTAACATCTACATACGCAAACACACAAAAATCACAAAACACACATAAACAGAGATGCGTAAGCAGTGTTGGGGAGTAACTAGTTACATGTAACGGCGTTACGTAGTTCAATTACTAAATAAATGTAATTGTCATCCACTACAGTTCCTAAGAAAAATATGTAATTAAATTACAATTACTAATCAAAATGTTGGTGATTACAAAGACGTTACATCCAAAAATATTCTTTCGGTAAAATGATTATTCATTCTATTCATTTCTCCCAACAGCAGCGAATTTCAGTGCTGGAGATTCAAAAATACTTTCCTCATGAAAACAGAAACAGGCTCTCACATTACTGTACAGTGTAAAGTTTGTTTACCAGGTGAAAATGCTGTCAACATCAAAATGCTCGA
>JAVQJD010083146.1:0-21524 GCA_036023655.1 Nannoperca australis | reverse complement strand
AATGTGTCATTTAAGTGTTGTTGTATTCCCCGAACAAATGAGTTTAGTCTTTTCTTGAAAGTGGCCAGACAGGTTGTTTGTCTGATGGATGTGGGGAGCTGATTCCACCACTGGGGGGCGAGGTAGGAGAAAAGTCTTGAGTGTAAGCGGGCGTCTCTGAGAGGGCGAACCGCCAGGCGGTTCTCAGAGGCAGACCGTAGTTGGCGGGCGGGGGTGTAAGGCTGGAGGATGGTCTGGATGTAGGTTGCTGCAGTCCTGTTCACCGCTTGGAAGGCCATTACCAGGGTCTTGAATCTGATCCGAGCAGCGATAGGTAGCCAGTAAAGGGAGATGAAGAGAGGGGTGACGTGGGTGAACCTCGGTGGGACCAGTTTGGCTGGGGACCTTTTTAGTTGTACGTCATCCCTCCTCTCTCCCCTCGTTTCATGTGGCCTCTCTACTGCCTCTACAATACAAGCCAAGAAATTGAAGCCATTTAAAAAATTGTGCATCATTTAGATCATTAATTGTGGGGGGGGGGGGGGTTGTTTTTTTATTATATGGCTTAACAAGAATCTCATCATCCATAACTTAATAAAACCCTGCGGAGGCTCGAGCAGATGTACAGCGGATGTGGTTTGCTTCACTGGAACGCACGAAATGGAGGAAGTAACAGGGACCAAGAAGAGGTCCAGAAAGTCGGGGGAAGTCAGAAGGGAAAAGGAATGTTTTCATCGAGGATGTGTGAGCGTGCCAAAGTGGAAACCTGAAGCAGACTCAAACCTCCTGAAAGGCTGTATTGTCTGTTTTAACCCACTACTTTAATTACCACTGGCCAAACGGTGCCAAACCTGAGGTCACCATACATCCTCAGTCATTTACTCAATTGTCCTCCATTATATTGTTCAACTAAGCAAACAAAATACAAATAGAGATGTTGCTGTTGTAGTGCGAATGACAACATAACGGCTGCGATGTGAGGCCAACAAGCTTTGTTGCAACATGACCTCAGGTTAACTGTTTTTTATGGCGCCCGATTGTCTAATAGTTTTATCGTGTTTAGTTTGGACTGTAGCTTGATAGCTTTTATGTGTGCATGGAGTTTAATGATTGTGATAACTGCACATCTTGTCAGTGCACACACGCCTGTGCATGGACACACACACACACGCACACTTTCTCTCACACACCCTGCTGGGTATAGTCTAAATAACGTGTTGGTTGCTGATTTGCAGAGTTTGCAGAATGATCTTCTGTCTTACTGTTGCACAATGGATGAAAACCATGACAGAGCCGTGCGATTTAGTGGGATAGCAGGGCAGCAACAGCTGACGCAAAATGATTTATGACTTTGACTTGTGGTTAACAGGTTTAAGCCCTGTTGGCAAGCACCACCCTTCTGAGCTGTATTTGAGGGGAGACACTGGCTCTTGCTTTACGAAACATCTGCACACGAACCACTCATGCGATTGCAGAACAAAAGTACACATGGAGGGAGACAGAAACCCACTGAATCACCGTCTGCCCCTGGGATCAATGAAACAACAGTACTGCTAGTGCCTCTATGCAAGTGTAGCGTTCTTTCCAGTAGCGTGCCATGCACTCTGTACATGCATTAGACGTCTGGGGAAGAAAGCTGCTACACACTTTTCCAGATATTTGATCTCATCTGTTTGCGCCAGCTGCTTCAAACGAAATGCTCGGGCATCTTCATGTGACTTTGTTTAACAGTAATCTGGTAGTTGAAATAACTTCTCTTTCTTTTCCAGTGGTAAAGCTACACATTTCACCATGTGCCACCCATTACTGGCCATAAAAACTTACTATCTTGTTTTCCATGAAATGGAAAGAACATGATCATTACCCAGAAAAAATCAATAGGTTTTTCCATCAGGACGTCTTATGGAGACTGACTGGCTTTTAGAATGGAGAAAACATGTCTGTAAGATCCATTAAGTTTCATTTACTTGTAATCCATCACTGTGATTGACAGCGTTGTTAAAATTCCTTTAAAATCACTTTTTGATATTTGTTTATAGACCTATTTGATTAAAAGTTGCAGAGTCTATTTGTTAATGTTGGAATCAGGCGCACCTGCTGACACCTTCACATGTTTTTAAATGTGTTCATTGAAGTGGCACGTTGAGCTTTGTTTGTCTGCTCCATGTCGGACCGCTTGCAGCTAGTGAACAAACGTCTTGATTCTCTTTTCTCTGCATGTGTCTGCTCAGGTGGTGACGTGTGCAGGACACTGTCATGGCACTGCTGCGGAGGAAGCTGAAGCTTGTGGTGACAGTGATGATGGTCAACCTCTTCATCTTCATCCTCATCTCCAGAAACGGCAGCCAAGACAAAAGCGTGAGTCCCAAGGTCAACATCCCCTCCAAACCCTTCTGGACCAAACTTGTTCCCAGGTCGGCGTACTGGAACCGCCAGCAGCAGATTCTGGACCTTCAGAACAATCCCATCCTGACGGGGAACTTCAGCGCCGCAGACGTGCCTGATTGGCTCAACAACACCAGTTTGAGCTCGGACTCCTGCCAGCCTAACTTCAAGGTTACCACTCAGGTGAAAGACTACAATTCCCTACCGCACCGCTTTAAAGACTTCCTGTATTACATGCACTGCCGCTCCTACCCGATCATGGTGGACCAGCCTGATATCTGTAAGAAGCCGCCGTTCCTGCTCCTGGCTGTCAAATCCCTGGCACCGCACTTCGACCGCCGCCAGGCCATCCGTCAGTCCTGGGGACGAGCGGGTGTTGTAGCCAATCAGACGGTGGTTACTATCTTCCTTCTCGGCAACGCCACAGCTGGGGACCACCACCCGGATCTGTCCGAGATGCTGCACTATGAGAACATCCGCCATAAAGACATCATCCAGTGGGATTACCGGGATTCTTTCTTCAACTTGACTGTCAAGGAAGTTCTGTTCCTGGAGTGGATCCAGACGCGTTGCCCCGGTGCTCGCTTCATCTTCAAAGGGGACGACGACGTCTTTGTCAACACCTACCGCATCCTGGATTTCCTCAAGGGCCTCTCGGAGCCCAAAGCAAAGGACCTGTTTGTGGGCGACGTGATCACCAACGCGGGGCCACACCGAGATAAGAAAGTCAAGTACTTCATCCCAGAGAGCATGTACACGGGGGCGTACCCTCCGTATGCCGGCGGGGGTGGGTACCTGTACTCTGGCGACATCGCTGCTCGTCTGCACAACGTGTCGCAACATGTAGTGCTCTACCCGATCGATGACGTCTACACGGGTATGTGTCTTAGGAAGCTAGGGCTGGCCCCCGAGAAGCACAAGGGCTTCAGGACTTTTAACATAGAGGAGAAGTACAGGTCCAACCCCTGCGCCTACAAGAGCTTAATGCTCGTTCACCCGAGGACTCCTCAGGAGATGATCGAGATCTGGGCCTGGCTCAGCAGCCCCGACCTCAACTGCCAGTGACGGCAGCAGGCCGTGCGGGACAGACCGCAGCGTCCCCGGAGGACTAAACATTTTAACATTGTTCCCAAAAGGTCAAAGGGACAAATATTTAGATTGGATCATGGTTACGACTTAAAAGTTGGCAGCTTTAAGTTAAGATATTATTAGAATGGTCACTTTGAGCCTCTGCTCGGAGCAGTCGATGCATTGTCCTCTAAAAATGAGAGAGGATGCGTTAAAAACTCTAATTTTCAAAATGGCCACCATAGTATTTTGACTTGATGTCAGACTTCCATAGGCAAGCTCACCCTGCTTTACTGTCGCACAAGCTTCACCCAAAGTGACCGTGACTTGCTTTGCGTGCACATATTTATATCACTATTTATGCTTGAACACAGTGTGTCAGCGCTGTGATGGAGCGTCTCAGTGCTGTTTTACAGAAATAAGGAAGCTAAGAACTGCGATTGTTGACAAAAGAGATCATGTCTTCAGCATTCTTGAGTGTCTTCACATTTCATAGAAAACTTCACTTCTTAGTAACAACCAGTGGTTCCACAAGCAGCAGTGTATTGCTGCTCGCTTTAAAAGACTTTCCTGGTGAACACTTCCTGGTAGTTGTTGCTGGAGGCTTAGTTGGTGCTGCTATTCCCGACCGCACTCCCTCAAGTATTTACTTGTGACTCAATCTCAACCAGTTCCCCCTCATTAAGACTTGAGGAAACTCCTGTTTCCTTTGTTTGCTAAGCTTTGAACCATCTTGAGGAGTTTGTTATACAATAACATCACCATCATTTAGTTTCCCCAGTGCCATTTTGTTGGTTTGATAGTTTCTCTGTTTTCTGTATTATGTGCATTTCTTGAACTAACTGGTGGATAAATCAAGTCACAGCAAACCTTCAGATCACAGAGTGTTTGGTGGAGTGAACGCACACTTTGCTTTCAGGAAACCGGTCGGTGAGTGCAGCTGTGTGCAGCTCAGCAGGTCTGTGCTTGGTTCTGACATGGATGACGAAATCCAAATGCTGTCTGATGCTTCAGGTTCTCACTTTACACGTAAGGAGGAGTGCTCCCATAAACCCGAAATGCATTTTCTGAAATGTAAAGCGGCCGGAGTGGAGCTTCTGTCTGAAATGCTCCCTTTAACTCGCCTCACGAGTGCCTGCAGCTGATCAACTGTTTAATGTTGCTTTACTGTGATGTCAGAAATGCCTTGAAACAGGTGGAACTGCATTGTTCACTGATCCTGTTTGAAGGCTTCATTTCAAAATGTTACATATATGTATCCCTTGTTGGAGAAGATCCAGCCTCTTGCCGTTAGTTTATTCTTTAGGAACTTGTGATCATATATATATTGGCTCGTTTGCTGTATGGCTTTAGCTGTGTCTTTTACTCGCTTTATGAGACAAGTGCTATTTATCTATAATGTTCCTCTGCAAATGCAGAAACATCTAGAGAGTTTTCTGATGCACCTTTTGTGGTATTTGGTGTCTCAGAGTTGAATGACTACAGAGAAGGAGATGCTCTTTGTTTCTCTCTCACATCCCGGTAGAAAAGCTCAGACGTGTGTTACATGAATGTATATCTTTACCCAGGGGGTAGGGTCAATCCACTTTGGATTCATTTCGTTGATTTCAGATCACGGAGTGGATTTTTCTTCAGTATTCAGAATGTCACTGGACCCAATCCATGAAGTCAACACTGAATTAAGTTGCATGAATGTTCGTTTCAGTCCGATGTTTAGATTGACCCTGAATCTGGTCACGAGAGAAGAAGAGTGCCGGTCCTGCGCCTCGGTCAGAGCTCCCCCTGCTGGTCAGGGCGGTGATCTTTAGCTCCAAAGACTCGAAGCTTTAACAGACGCTGATGACTCCATGACCCAAAACTGAAGTCCAGGACCTCGTTCATTTTACTCTGTTTTAACCATCTGTTCATTATCTCGGTTTTGACTCTTCCGATGCTCCTGATCGTCACTTATGGCAACGTATGTCTGTATCACGTTAATGTGACATTAATGCATATGTATGTACACGCACACACGGATACTTTCAGCCGACGTTGGTGTCAGATATTGAGGTTCACCACAGAGTTTAGACAATCACAGTGAGGTTCTTGGAGGTTAATTATTTTATTTATTTCGGAGATTTCTGACTTGGGGCACTAGTTTAATCACCTTAGTGGTAGCATCGGTCTATCTCCGTGTAGGATAAAAGAAACACTTTTAAAAAGGAGCCAAAGACCGAGTTGAGGTTATAATTATTTAGAAATATTTAAGTCAAAGCTTCATGTTCTCTTCTGGTTCTTTGGGTCATGTATCCTCAGCATCTTCCCACCGCTCACATAACAATAATGGGTTACATTCTGTCCTTGCTGCACACTGTTTGTAGCTACTTGAAATGTTTACATGCTTTTAAAAAGTCATCACTTATTTTTTATAATTGTGACATCTGTCTCTGTCCTCTTGCCTTGTGTGTTGGTATTTAACCTTTTATCCGTCACAGCGCATTCTTTTGTAGTGTTGCTTCATACCTTTTTCCTGTTTCTTTGTGTTTGGACAGTCGGTGTTTAACTGGTGTCAGAAGTCAGAATGTGTCATTTTCTGAGGGTCTGTAGATGCTGGTGAAGAGTGGGCGCATAGAGAAAGTGTCACTGTAGCTCCAGGATTGTAACACACAGACCAGTGTATTGACAGGGAAACATTAATCGACGTGACGCCAACCAGGGGGAGAATATCAGATCCAACGGGAGCGAGAAGCGTAAATGCAAACACACGCTTTGTTCAAACACCCCTCGAGTTGCCCAACAAACATCGAGGGTTCATCCTCGTGTCTTGTACAGGATTCGGATCAGACCTCATTGTTCTGATACCCACACAGAAAATCGTTTTACCGTACACTGCTGCATTAACTCCCACAATGAACAGGAACCTGTCATTACTGTGTTCTACAAGCCTACACTAGTCCATGATCACCATATCTGTGCCTGATGTTTGTACGTACTGTGTGAATAAGATGATCCTTCAACCAACCACGTGATCGCTTTTTAAATGCAGAGAATGCCTTGATGATTTCAATAAAGTTTTATTTTACTGTTTTTGTATATCTGTTCTATGCATTTTTGTTGTAATACAAACGAATAAATTAAGTGAAGTTAGTTCTAAAGTCAATTTCTAGAATTTTAAACCTTTTTCTGTTTCTACCAACTTCAAACCATCTGCTGCGTCGTGAAAGCTTCACACAGGCCAGAGGTTTGTTTTTAAGATGAGCTTCATTTTAAAACTAACCAGCTAAACTTTTCCATGTGTCAAGTCACTTAGTAGCTGCTAAACCAGTAATTTCCAACCTTTTTGGCTCATGAACACTTAAAACAGTTAAATTACTGCCTTTGATCCCACTGAGTTTCTTTTGAAGAATTTTTAGAAGTTTGAAAATGTGAAAGTATTCAATATTTTCCAAGAACAAATGCAAAATCAGAATAAACACTTATTTTACATATCTGGTGACCCTCAAATGTCTCTAAAATCTCATTGGCTCGTGCAGTGAACGCACCTCGCCAGCAGAGGGCAGCAGTGTACAAACAGCCTCTGCTCTCACACTGTCCCTCTTCATCACTACACTGATTCTAGGCCGGTTTTGGTGCTGCAGTGTGTTCACACTACAAAGGTGACCAAATGAAGTATACGCAGAGAAGAGTGTGCACATACAAACCAAGTTTATTTGTGTGTGCTGTTGACGCACACTATTCTCCCACAATGCAATGCACAAAGGAAAGGGAGGAGCTGCTCACAAATATAAAATCTTAGGAAAATAATTTATTGGTCTGTAAAGTTTAATTGACCGCAGCTTTCCAAAGTCTCAGTTTGACTGACAGCCAGAGTCACTGCTAAAACGGTGCACTATGCAGACTAGCATGTAGCACATACATACTTCCTGCATAGAATCTGGATTTCTACTGTATAAAACTATTAATCCTGCATCGTGAGTTGAACAGGTATTAAGTCACAAACCAACAGTTAAGCGAATTGATCCTGGGGGCGTGAATGTTTGTACAAATGTCCTGGCACTTTGTCCAAAAGTTAAGATATTTCACTCGGACCAAAGTGGCCCCTGGGGTTTAATATTTATACACTTGGCTTTAAAGAAATGCTGGCGTTAGTAGCTACACTCACATTGTACGACAGCAAACTACTGATGCGCAGAAGTTAAATGTTTTTGTGTGGAAATGAGGTGAGACTGAGCCTTGATGTGGATCAAGCAGACACATTCAGGTCCCTTTGGTCCCCAAGGTGTTTACTCTAAGGGGCTGAGGGACGACCGTATCGTCCCCAGCTGGTGAAGCAGTGGGATACACAGTGTGTGAGTTCCCCTGCATACCATTATCTTACTCTGATAATGATTCAAAGACCTTTTAAGGAAAAGAACAGTTGACAACACAAACGGTTTTTGGGGCTTCAGCTCTGATCCTGGTCTTTGCCAGGAGAGAGTCCACTTTCTGAAACTGCCTCAGCCAAAAGAAACGTAGCCTCTTTATCTTCAGACTCAGAAGCAAGATAACATTATCCAGTGTTTTTTACACTACTCTAATTTTATAACTGTAAAACAAGTCTTGTTAAACCTGGTTATTTCACGATGAGCTGTAAAAGTCACACTGAAACATCTGCGCCTTGATCTGCTTCTCAAAGTCAAACTTGTTAAGGTGACTGCATGTTACTCATCTGAGTGCACATCGCGTCATAGATAAAAATGCCCACCGGTAACAAACCTGAATCTCCCCAGCTGGCAGTGACTCCAGTGGCATCACTGTATTTTGTGTATTTGATGCGTCCTGTTGGCAGAGATCTGTTCTCAGGAAGACTGCATCACACGAAGCCTCGCCTGACACCTTTGAAAGGTCCCTGCTTGTGTCACGTCCTGCCGTGACATCCTGTTCCAACTCAGAGATGCAGTCAGTTACAGTAAAACACAAAAGACAAATCGTGGACCAGGAGTCCGACAGAGTCGTCCGCCTGCTTGTGGAAGGTCACAACAAGTGCTGCAATTTCAAATGAAGTCGTTTCTCTGATTTATGATGAAAGTGACACACAAGGAGGATATTTTCTATTTTTCATAACAAACCTCATGAAAACACCAAAACCAACAACGCCCTGATTCTAACATGTCAAATCCTGATGTATCCTTTTTTGGATGCTTGCTGCTGATTGGTTAATGTATAAACTTCCCAACCAGTGTTTGATGTGAAGAGATTATTTGCAGGGAAGCAGCGAGATAGCAAACCAGGCGGGTGTTTGTGTTGTGGGACAGATTTTGGACTTTAAACCAGCTGAGCTGGTGTGTCTGGTCGGAGACTAAAATCTAACATTGTGGCAATCTTCATTTTACTGTGGAAAATAGAAGACACATACAATATAAATATATATATTATGAATAAAAATAAAATCCTAGATCCTAAGATTTGATTGGATAACAGTCTGAAGGCGACGATCAAGTCTAAACGGAGAAACCACATCCTGACTCACGTGTGACGTCGTGAGCACACTGCCAGGAAGCCAGGATGATAAACTGGAGCTGAAGTTCTCGGAAATCGATGGGAGCAGCGATTTTCTCTAACACACACACACACACACACACACACACACCCCTTGATGAGCTGATCTGTACTGCAGGGTCTCAGGAGGTTTCACTTCCTCATCTGTCACCGAAATGAATGCAATCGCTCAGAGACACAAGAAGCAGCGCTGTCGCTTATTGTCCACCACGAACACACACATACACATACACACACCTCTGTCCCATCTTCTCTCTCTCTCTCTCTCTCTCTCTCTCTCTCTCTCTCACTCTCACTCTCACTCTCACTCTCACTCTCACTCTCTCTCACACACACACATTTGTAAAGCATCTGCAGGCCACAGAGGGCCTCTGAAACCAACTGGTGCCTGCAGATAAAGAAGAAAAGTGTCCTCCTCCACCTCGCTGAATCCTCCGGGCTGTAGCACTTTGTTGAAAGAAGTGGAGCCGACATTAATCACACTTCAGACTCCTGGATCAGACCAGCGGCACTTAGAAGAAAGAAAAGCAGAAGAAAAGCACAGAAAAAGAACATTTTCATGCCTGCATACTTAGATATCTGCACGTATCATGTACTGTGTCACTTAACAGCAAAGCTTTAAAGCAAACGTTTAACATTTTGGAGAAATGCTTATTTACTTTTATTTAAGAGACGGACTCATCATTACTGGATTCCTACAGCCGAAGATCTTTTTCCAAACTGGACCAAGCGAAGTGGAGGAAACAGTCAGTCACAGGGAGAGTGTGGAGGGACACGGAGGGAGTGAGTCACCGCTCACTTTCCAGCTACTTCGTCCGTTTGTGGATGTCGTGTCTGAGATCTCAGTTCAACTGCACATAGAAGTGGTTCCGTGGTCCCGACCCAGCAGACTCGTGGAAAAATGTCAACAGCAACTCCTTCTGTTGCACTCAGCTGTGTACGTGAAAATAGAAATGGATGGATGGAGGATCATAGCTTTAATGCAGGTTTTATCCGATTCAGAATCACTATGTGATCTATGTGTCGTACAAGGAATTTGTTTTAGTGAAGGTGCCAGAGCAGCAAAATGAAATACAATTAGTTTGCCAAAGAAGAAAAAAGAATATACAGAAAAATAACAGAGTTTACAGCTCCTGTGTGATGGAAAGTCCAAGGCAATGAGCCGTTCAGATAAATACAGTGGAAATACTCACAGAATGTCACAAACATATACAACAAAGATATATTTTATTTAGAAGATTCTTTGGTGCCTTGCTCTA
This sequence comes from Nannoperca australis, assembly GCA_036023655.1. Taxonomy (NCBI): domain Eukaryota; kingdom Metazoa; phylum Chordata; class Actinopteri; order Centrarchiformes; family Percichthyidae; genus Nannoperca; species Nannoperca australis. Next base: position 11,316 of record JAVQJD010083146.1, on the reverse strand, counting down.
CCCATTGATCCACAGAGGGAATTAAACCCTCACCTCCGGCAGAGTACTGACGTTCTCCACTCACTGACGGCCACAAACAAACAGAACTAAAGAACAAGTGATTCCAGTAGTAACAAACCCAAACTACCTGGCTCTGAACATCAGCCTCACAGGAGGGAACCACAGGCAATTTACTGTCCTTGAGGTGGAGGGAGTTATGATGGATGATCCGCCTCCTGGTTTTAATGAACGTGTAGCTTCCAGCTCCTCCAGCCGCTGTTTCTGAGGGAGGAAGTTGTGCTCTAATTCTCTGCGTCCTTTGGGGAGAAGAGAAATGATGAAGGAAGGGAGGAAAAAAGGGAGGAAACAGAAGCAGCGGTGGAGATGAAGAAATGATGACACGACTCCACCCTGCTGCAGCTCAGCTACCAGTGTTCATCTGACACGACTCCACCCTGCTGCAGCTCAGCTACCAGTGTTCATCCGACACGACTCCACCCTGCTGCAGCTCAGCTACCAGTGTTCATCCGACACAACTCCACCCTGCTGCAGCTCACAGGAGAGGAAAGGCTTCACCTACATTTTAAACCCTGCAGAAAGATCGGAGTCAGAGCAAATAAAACATGAGCTCTGAGATTCGTCTGTGACCCATTTCTTCCATTGATACCGAAGTTAAACCTCTGTGACCATGATCTCTTGATCCATGATGTTCTCTCGACATGAAGCCCAGGTGAAATATGAAAGGGTCTGTGACCTCTGATGGACCTCAGCAGCATGATGAAGTGCCTGGTGCTGCTGCCCCCACTGCTCCTGGCTTGAAACAGACTCACATACCACAAATACGTGATGTTACATTTGCAGACAATCTGATTCTTTTGAACGGCTATTTGGTACAAACGAAAGGAACTGAGACGTTCTTTTTATCACATTTTCCCTAAATATCAAGCGGGAAACAAGAAATGAGCCAAACTCACGTTCACAGGAACAGGTTCTTCTTTTCTGTATCGAACCAAAACACGATCTCCCCCTAAACGTCCGAGCAGATATTTATTGCAATATGGGATGTTTTGGCAGACAATATGGAATTGGTTGTCAGTGAACATTTTACTGATATATTCAGAGTCAACATTGTGCATCTTGCCAGATACATATATATAACGTGACCAGGGCAGCGTTACTGATCCTCCAAATCCAAATTACTAGTATATACACATTTCTGCACCTGATCAGGAGTTGATTAACTGGAACTCTTCAGCACAATCATCAGCTTTGGTTCTTCTGTAGCTCAACAAAACAAAAACTTCTTGTTTCTTTTAGATGATTTGGAGGTAAAATCCTTCATGAACTCCTAATTCTTGTCTCCCTCTTGTTAATTGATCAACAACACCCTCTCCTCTTTCTTTTCCCCTCTTCTTACCTCTTATCTCGGCCCCTCCTCTTCTTTTAAACATGTGATCTCCAAGGAATGCAGTGCAGAAACATGTCAAATGTACTGTGTACTGTGAGTTAAAGGGCTTTAATGCACAACAAAGTTAAATTAGCAAATGGGCTTCACTACAAGCCCATAACCATTTTTAAGGTTCAAAGTTTATTGTTATATACATTTTAAAAAGTACCATGTACATCAAACAATATACATTAAATGCAATAGAAATGCCACCAATCGAATATTCTGTATTTTGTATTTCTATTCTTTTTGACTGCTGAGTGACACTGAGGAAGCTTTGTCTAACGTTTGTGTCTGCTGTCTGTTAGCTAGCTATGCTGCATGGATGGTTTTAAACTCACTTAGCGCAGCACAGTCTGTTTGGAGAAGTAATGAATTGAATTATTCTGATTGAGTTACCCAGGAGGCCTCTGTTTGCACAACATAATTGTGTTGGTGTGTTGCTCGCAGCACTTCAAATGCTCGAATCTCAATAGAGCCCGAGGTGAGCTGGTGAAGTCAGCAGCGTGCTAAGTGCTGGGTTGTTTTTTGAAATAATATATTCATTAAAGTGTTCATATACAGCAGAGCAAACTTTACAGAAAGCATCTTCTCGCTCCGTTATGAGATTGTGCCACATGACGTTTCTGTTGGAGCAGCATCCTTATCAATACATTGAAGAAACTCTTGTGTTTGATAATTATAATAAACCATCGGTAAGAACAAGGACGAGGCACAGAGGCTTCATCCACAACACCAGAGCAACGTGACCAGAAACAGGGTGACACACTGTAGGAGCCAGCTTTTCAGATATGTTTTATTCACATTTATGTTTTACTACGTCTTTGCTTTATTATTACAAGGTGACAAATGCATGTATGTATGTATTGTATAATTATTTACATACTCAGATACATACCTTAGTTGTTTACTCCCCTGGTTACTTTGTTCGACACCCTCTAGGTTTTTCTATTTTACTGTATCCAAAGGAAAACAAATGGACCTTTTGAATGGATTTCCGTGCTGGACTGGAAAGTATTTAAGCCACTACAATTACAAATAGTTTAGTTCAGTAAAGTAAATCTGTTAAACTTTGGGGAACTTGTCTTTAAGCTTCCATCATCATCATCGTCGTCGTCATCTTGTAGCAATAATATCAGAGAGTGTGAATTATACCCAGATTATGGATCAATACACACACACAACCCCTGCAGTTATCAGATAGTAGAATCTTTAATCCCAGAACACAAGAACAACATGCTTTATCATTTATAAGTAGGATGATCAGGGAGCTCATTGGCCGAAAACATATAGTAGCACCATGTTAACTCACAACATCTGTCCCTCTTGTGTGGGAATCCAGATGTGAAGTGAGTCAACCCCCATCTTTAGATTTCAGTCTCTTGAGTTCAGTTTATAGCAGTTATCTGCTGATGTGATTTGAGTCGGAGTAACTTTGACTACAAGATGTTAGAAACGATGCTCCACATGTTTACATGTTTACATGTTGCAGACAAACCTGCAGACTTTGTCTTGGGTTGTTGTTACTGTAGATTATTATTGACAGGGGAAAGTACAGAGTACCAAACCTCACATGCAGGGAAAGACGGGAGGGTGCAATTCATTGTTGGACATATTATTCTACAAACTGGGATTCAAATGGGAAAGTATTTATGCAGCTGAAAGGCTTCCAAACAAGACACCGAACTCCTAAATCTGACCTCTGACCAGCAGCGGAGGAGAGAATTCCCCTCCAGAACGTATTCTCAATAATCTTCCTCGTATCTGCAGCTTGAAAATACAATAACTGTGGGTTTTAAACCTCTGCTCTACTAATATCACATCCCAAAATGTCTTTGTTGAAAGACGGCCCATCGCAGAGCCTGAAGAAATCATGCACTTGCAAGTTTGTGGCTTCAGAACCAACTGTGGACACGGAACATGATTTAATACAGCAGGAAAGCCATGAAAGCGATAATAAAACAGCGGTGGGAGGGAGGCTGTATCTCGGCTCATCTCCTAATGGCTGAAGTGTGTGTCTTCACAGCGGCACAAAGACACATGAGATGAGACGTTTTGCTAGCTGAGCTGCCTGGAATGACTTACACACATTGCGGACCACAGTGGAGCTGCTGTTTTCCAGAGGAGAGGCAGCAGAGGGGTGTAGAAATATCTTCCCTGTGAGCTGCTGAACCCCCCCCAACCCGGCACTAGATCAGTCCATGTTATTACACCTGCAAGCAATAAATGGGCCAGCAAGACCTGCTGCACACTGGAGATCAACCCAGGAGAGGCTTTCCACTGCTGCGCTTTCTCTCTTTATCCTTCTCTTTTTTTCTTTCTCATGCAGGGACTTTTCTTCCTGCTCATTTTTATTCTTCTGCTTTTTTATTTCCAACCTCATCAGATGAAGTTTGATGGGCGTGGATTCTGTGTCTCGCTCGAGGGCTGCGTGACAGCAAAGGGGGACTCCACACTCGCTGCTCCTCAATCCAATTTTTCTGCTTTAATTTTGCTCTTTATTTCCTTTTTTAAACGCCAGCTTGATATTTGTTGCATCCTCCTCCTTCCTTTTTTGCCCCCTCTTCCTCCCCCGCTCTCTTTTCTTCTCCATCGTTAAATTCTTTGCTTTTAGTCCGTGTGGAAACGCTGCCAAGACTATTAAGTCTTCCACCCCTCGTTCCTGCCTTCAATATGTTTGGACAGCCGGGGAGAAGAACTCCTGATAATAAACTCCAGAACAAATCAATTATTCCTGTGCCAATCTCAGTGTGAAAGGGGAGAGAGCGGGCCTTCCACTGAAGATCAGCAACTTTTCACATTTTGCATACTGTGCATAACAGCAGCGGCGTTTCAGCCGGGTGTTAATATCTTCCGAAAGATTGTTAGCAAAGATCAGTCGCACTGCTGAATCATCGTATCTTTAAACCCGCTATTCAAAGCTTTGCTTTACTCTGTCTGTGTCAGTTATTATATCCTCCAGTTAAAACATTACACATGAACTCACAAGTACTCAAACTAGAGCTGAAACAATTAGTCAATTAGTTGATCGACAGAGAATCAGCAATAGATTCATGGTTTCAGTCAATTTTTCAAGCTAAAATGTCAAACTTTCTCCAGTTCAAGCTCAACTGCTTGTAATCTTTTGTGTTTGGACAAAACAAGACATCTGAAAACTCGAGCTTCAGGAATTCAAGATGCATTTTTCTATATTTTCAGACGTCTCATAGATCAAACTATTGATCGATTAATAAAGAAAATAATCAGCAGCTTGTTTGATAATTAAACTAAACCTAAACTGCAGCCCTAACTCAAACATAATAATACAAATAAATCAATAATAATAAACTTTGACACATAAAAACTCTGCAGTCGGCAGTTCCATCTCCGTCACTCTTCCTAGATTATACTATAATAACAATAATGAACGAAGGTGTACTGCACTACTCATCTACAATGTCATAAGTTATTTGCACATCATCATAATTAAATGGACAGTATCGCTGAAACTGTCATCAGGAAACATGTGAATACAATGTGCAAAATGTATACGGAGGTATATTAACGAAGTGAAACCGTCAGATGTATTTTTAATAGTGAATTTACGACCTTACAAAGACCCTGCAGCGACTGCAGCTGACACATCTGTTGGTTCATATGTTATGGCTTTGATTTGAATTGTATTTGTTTCCCTCACTCCCTCAGCTAAACATTATACATCACTGTCTCCTGGAATGATGCTCTACAGCTAATGCTATACAGACAAGAAGTGCTCTTTATCTCCTTGTTGACAACGGGGGGAAATTGAAGTTCTCTTCCTCCGCGCTCTTTTCTCTGACAAACCAGCCGCAGGGAGAAGACACATCAAATAAAAGTCTAATATTCAACTCGATTCAACAAGAGAAAGCTGAATTCACAGCCACCCGCTTGGAGCCTGACATCCAAGCAATACATAAACTTCTTTTGTTTCTCACCTCTGTTGCTAAGTTCGGAAGTGCAGAGACTCTCGTGGGTCTTTAAAGAAAACTCTGTTTCACCTCCAGCAGCACTTGACTTCTGTGTTGGCAAGCTGCTGCTGCAAACTCCCGCTCCTGCAGTGTCAGAGGAGCTGCAGGTATACGAGTGCATGTGACCTCTTGTCCTCCTCCAACAGAAGAACATGTTCTCAGTCAGTAGCTTAAGACAAAAAGCCATTAAAAAGCACTGAACGCCGCGTAGTGTCAACCAAAGTCTTCACATCTGGATGCATTTTCAGATCAGCCTCTAATAGCTGACGTTAACTCGAGATATTTGTCAAAGTGTGTTTTTTTCTGACCTATAAAATGATTAAAAATGATATTATTTTCTGCTTTAAAAAGGTGACCTGACCTGCCACAACAACAGGAACAGACTCATTCAAGTGGAACGGCACTATAACAAACGTTCCTCCGCTGTGGAAACGTGACTTTGATTAAAGAAGAATGATGAGTGTAGGCAAAGACACACACACACACACACACTCACTCACTCACATGACCACATGTTATGTATTTGTAGCATCTGACATTAGCACGAACAACACTTTGTCTGACTAACATTTGACACAACTTGTGTGAATTTATTCTGATTCAAGTTGAGTTAACTCCAACAGACCTGTGGACACTATTACAGAATGCATGAATGATATGGACATAGACCATCATTTCTTTTGATTCTGAAATATTCTGCTTCTTTGGATCGTGCATATGGGCACTCACACAAACCTTCATTAGGGTGTTCATTTTCCTTTGCACTCTTCACATGACCTCGACAACCATCTTTAGTCTAAGAACTGGGTGCTTTTTTTATCATTACTTTGGTAACGTGCAGTATTAAGCACTCACAACTGTAGTTTCCAGAGTTGCTTGTCAGTCATGTGATCTGTGGCGCCTCTTTTCTTGGACTTGGATCGTTTCTGTATCTATCACTGCTCATGCTAGCTCACCTTCTGTTTATTCTAAACAAGCTGCTGTTATCACTCTCTGTGTGAGGGATTTTTCTCATGTTGGTACCAGCTCTGGCAGCTTTCATGAAATCAATATGGGCTTCATCACGAAAGCTTTATATCAATAAAGAGTTGCACAATTGATAATTATTTATACAGTGACAGGATTATAGTCTACAGGCATGCTAGCAGACCTGTGAGGCCATGTTCTCCGTCTTAGTTTTGCATGTTTAGTAGCATTCTACAATTTGCTAATTAACACTAAACACAGAATACCGTTGAGGCTGATGGAAACAAAATTGATGGCAATCAATCCAGTTGTTGTTGAGATATTTCAGTCTGGACCAAAGTGGTGTGAAAGCCACACCGCTAGCAATGCTGGAAATACATTAAACTGTTCCACAAGAAGCAAAACCAATAAGAAACACCAAAGAGAAGCAAAGGTTATATTGATTTCAGCACATGAAACAAGCCCTGAGGTGTTAATTAATTACTTCCCACTGTGAAACCCTTAATGACTTCATCCAGCCACCCGGCTGCTAATTAACAAGCTATTTAAGAAGGCAGGCGGAAGAGTCTAATCTAGGCTGGTGGTGGTGGAGCTCACAAGGAAGCCGTTCTGCTCTCAGCCCGCCTGACTGGGTTCCCAAAAAGCCCCAAGACAGCCATCCTGGGACTAATTCAGCCTTTGTTCAGGTTGTGTGAATGGAAGTGTAGAGCTCTCTCTTGGGGAGAGTAACTGGAGAGTGACTCGTCTCCTGGACTGTCACTGTTCATTCAGTGAGCTGATACTGGCTGGCACTTGTTCGCTAATGATCTCGCAGCAGTGTGCTGATCTAGTCACATCTCTGCGAGTTGTTCCCTTTCTGTCTCGTGACATTTTTTTTTCCCTCAGCGACACATTTATTTTTATATTTTAGGCATTTCTCTGACCCTTGTCCTTCCCTTCCGTGATTCCCAGAGGAAAGTGTGAAGTGTGGCTTCCACATTGTTTAATGCCTTAAAATCTGTGGCTGGTTTGTTATTTTTCAGTCTTTCAACCTTAATGTTCTCAACATAATGCTTAAACGTGCATCTTCAAGCTAGATGAAACGTGTTTTTACCCTGTTTGAGCCTAGAAGTTCATCCTGTATCCTGCTTGGTGCTTCTACATTAAATATCCTGTTTAGTTTTAATGAAAACAAATGCATGACTGTTACATGCTTTACATTTTTGAAGACTCGTTGCGTAAAATGTGTCAACCCTTAATGGGTTTTTGTCAGTTGCAGTTTAGAAGAAAAATAAGCGCCTTGAACTCCTCACCGCAGGTCATTCAAATAATTTAGATCCACTGCACTCAGCAGATGATGGGATTTCAAACCATGACAGTCTGAGTAACCATTTATTTTGGAATCATTGTGAGGCAATACTGGCCACTGCATATCTGCACCGCTCTCACAGTCAGCATAAAATGGGAATGTGATGTATTGGCTTCCACTATCAGCAGCCAGCAGGCCATTCGTAATCAGCACCATGTTTCTCCTGAGGAAAAGTGATTCTTCAAACCAGGGATCATTGCGCAGTTTGTGCACAGCCCGGGCTCTCCGTGGTTGAATGTGGGTTTAATTTCACACGGACGTGGATCTGATAACCGCCCAGATGAGTGTAAATGGGTAATTTGCTCCCCCTGAAAAGCCATTCCTCAGCAGAGGCAAACAGATTCATTTAATTCTAATGTCAGAGTGATATAGCAGATCGAGGCGCTCTGACCACAGTGGTGTGACATTACCACAAGGACTTTTGTGACCAAGTATAATGTGTCCATTAACTGTAGTAGAGCCATCTTTATAGACATTTTGAACATGAAAACGTTGTTAATGAAAAGATCTACATTCTGTTTCGCTTTCACACTGTTAAATATAAATGTGAGATGTTCTATTCGTTGCGGGAGTTACTAAGTTATGAAGTGGTTTGTAATCATTTACATTTGGATGTACTGTATTTCCCTCCACCTGACTCGTCTAACTCTACTTCAGTTGAGAAATGACCTTTGTTTCCCAGAAGGCATTTTTGGCAGCCCCTGGAGAGCAGGTGTGAGCTTGTTACTTTCAGTAAACGGTGGGCGTACTGGCATATTTTTATGACTGCACCCGTGTCCCTTACTCCAATGTTACATGTCTTACGGCTTGCATTGCATTCTGGTCTGTTGTTGATGGAGAAACTGATCTCTCATCTCATCATTGATGGATCTCTGCATTTATGAGCACGCATGTAAAATGGCTCCTGTAGAAACAGAACCCTTTTGATGTTTACCATTGATGTTCTGGATCTCTGAAACATTGTCTTTACTGTTTGACTTCATATTCTGGCTCCACCAAAGACCAAAAATTACATTACATTACATTACATTGCAAAGCTGTTTTCAGGTTTTACTTTTCAGTACCAACTATGTACATTGTTAAGGCCTTAACTGGAATTAGGGCTGCAACTAGTGACTCGTTTGAAAAATGCCCAGAAAAAATGTATACAGCCCAACGTAACATCTTCAGATGTCTTGTTTTGCCCCCAAATATTTAATTCACTATAATGTAAGACCAAGAAATGTATTCTTGGTCTTACATTACAATCAAATATTTGCCTTTTTTTCTTTAAACATCAAACTTAAACAATTATTAAAATCGTTGCTGATTGATTTTCTATCAATTGACTAATCGAATAACTGACTAATTGTTGCAGATCTACGTGGAATCAACTCTGTTATTGCCATTATCACTGACATACAGAACAAAGACTTTATTAACTATAAAAAGGAACAAAATATGAATGGGCTACAGGTAATAAAAGGCAATCTGGCAAACAGGTGATGGAGGAGGGAGGAAAAATCAGCTGTGAACCAAATTTGCATACTGACGTTTGGAGCCAATTCACATTTGAATCAAATCCGTATTTAATTTAACCCAGTTGTGGCTTCGATGGCAGTGCTCCAAGAGGAAATTACCACGCCTTTTATCCATCTGTAGATCCACTCAGAGACTTCCTGTAACAGAGCAGCGAGCAACAGGCACCACCACACACTCCACCGTGAGCCAGGAAGGTGCAGTTCAAAGCAGAAGATGCTTATCTGGCACTGCAAGCATGGCACTCACATTTCCACAGGGAGACGAGCACAAATAGGAATCTGTGGAAGGAGGAAAATATGATGTGATGACTCAAGCTGCCTTGGTGAAGAAACAATCAGTTATATGCATGTTTGTTTTTGTGCTTTGTTGAAAGAGGATATAGACCATTTTCAAAATACACAGAGGCACCATGTCCTGCTATCAATGACATGCAGTCCATGAAACAGTATGTGTTAAAGGATAAGGCTAGAGTTATTTAATTCATCAAATCCCATAAATCAGACCAAAACCAACAGTTCGTTAGTCCATCTGTCAATACTTTCCACTTTCCCTGCTAGAGCTTCATTTAATAAAAAAATAAATAATTTCCCAAAACAGCTTGACACTGTAGTTTTTACTCACACGGGGGTAAAACGCTTATTTGTTTGGGACTATTTTCAGCTGTGGATGAATACACATTTGGTGCTCTAGTAAATAACAGTGCCCATGATCATCGTAAAGTAAAAACATGTCACCCAGTGCAATAGTGGGGTACAGAGGTAAATGATGTAACAGGGTTTATCCACACAGATGATACAGGACGATCGATACGTTGTCAGTTTTAGTCTTTTGAAGGGATTTGTTCACAAGAAAAATACAGGATATCACCTGACTTAACAAGCACTTTGCCATGAAGTAATATGTTTGATCATGTAGCTTTCCCCTCTCTTTAATAGCCATCAGAACTAGATTAAAAGAGGTACACATTTGTTTTTAAAGAGTTTGTTGATCACAACACAAACCTCAAAGTGGTGAAGTAAAAAGGCAGCTCGTTTTCTGCTGCCGATCATGATACATTTGGCTATCTGTGCTCCACTGAAGTGGTTCAGACTCACTTGGCTTATATCTAAAGGACTCTGCTTTGTTCACAGGTCTTTTCAAGTGGTCTAACGCCAAACGCTAGAGTGTCTGCGCTTGAAGTGCTGGCTTAGATCCTGGTGTTTTTGTTGGCTCTCCCCAGAGGGAAACAGAGAAATTAGGTGTGAAACTTCCACTCTCCCTGCGCACAATATCACAATCAATATAAAGCCCACATGAAGAACCACTGAGGTACATCTGATCAATTCCATCCGTGCAGAAGGCCTACAGAGGCAAAGCTGCAAAGTGCTCCATAGTATTTGGTAAAATACACAAAAAGTAAAATGCATTGTGTTAAGATTTGGATCTCATTACATGGACAAGGACCTCTGGGGAATAATTATATCATTTGTAGATTTAGACACAGACATATGCAACAAACACACAACTCAGGAGTCCAACTTTTTCCAGACAAGCTGCAGAGATGACTTGTTTTTAACTCCAATAAATCAGGTCATCGTGAGCGTTCACTCACTGCTGACACTCTGCATGCCTCGCTTTGGCTTGGATTCATAATTTCCACTGGAGAAGTGACAGTATCTAGAAACAGATTATATTTTGGCCAAATAGGGCAAATCTCAGTTGGGGGGATGGTGCTCCTCTCTATCGCAGCGCCTCTTTGTATTTTCGGCTGAGAACAGTGTATTCGCACATGAAACAATTCCCTTGTGCAGCATTCAAGTTGTTATTGTTATGATCTGCCCAGAGGCAGCGGGAAAAGGACCCAGACGCAGACCGGCAGTTCCAGCAACAGAGGATTTATTTAATAATGACAAAACAAGACAAAAAACAGGGAAATGGTACAAACCAAAAAGGAGGTGGCTGGTGGCAAGCGGCTGGGAGCAGGGAGCAGGGAGCAGGGAGCAGGGAGCAGGGAGCAGGGAGCAGGGAGCAGGGAGCAGGGAGCAGGGAGCAGGGAGCAGGGAGCAGGGAGCAGGGAGCAGGGAGCAGGG